>JAYJLX010061396.1:0-16919 GCA_036873525.1 Chalinula nematifera | reverse complement strand
CAAGAGGGGGCAAAACTGTTGTGCAGGGGGGGGGGAACGTACCTCCCCCCCCCCCCCCTTGAATGCACCCCTGCATGGAAACAACTATATTTCTATATTTGGATCAGTTAAGGCAACTTGTTTCAACGAACAAAACTGTGGGGGTAGGGGTTGGTACATCGAAAAAAAAAGTAGTTAAGGGCAATGTATCACCATAGAGAGTAATATTTACATCAATAAATAAACTGGTTCATACACGTTAATGGTGCTAATTGCTATCATAGCAAATCCTTACAACATTCATAACAATGTTAATTAAGAGAGCGGAGGGGGTTAAAAATTAGCAAAACTCCTACATAGTACATATAATATTCACCAGGCGGTGAAAACTACATGTAAATTGGGCAGGTAGAAAGCCTCACACAGTTTCACTTCTGAGACCAAGATACATGAACACTATACAAACAAAATTCTGGATTACTGATCAACAAACAAATAAAAAAAAAACGTGGGATTTTATAAAAGTAACTGAAAGATGTATTCAAAAGCTTAACCTATTAAGCCAACAAGCTCAAACACTTTTTGCCACTTACCACATGATCCAAGAAACAGCAGGGTTGGGGTTGATTATGATCGTAATCAATTGTAATTGATTACACATTTTCGTGTAATCATAATCATAATTATAATCATTCCTATTTATTCACATATATAATCGTAACCATAATCATGACTCAGATAATCACATTTCTTTCGGTACTTTTGCCAATTATAACACATGTTCTTTTATAACCTTTTAATTTCAAATCTCCAATCAGCACTTATCAATTATCTGATGAGCTCTTTTAAAATATTACGTTTAATCATTGTAATGGGAATGTTATTTAGTACATTTTACATTTTTAATTGAGCATTGTAATCATAATCGTAATCAGTACAAAGTTATCGTAATCATAATCATTACAATTGTTTTTACACGTAATCATAATCATATTTAACTCTTAGTAATCAAGCTGTAATCGTAATCATAATCAAGGCATTGTAATCAGCCCCAACCCTGGTCTAAAGTGAACTTTTCTGTCACACACACACACACACAAACAAACATACAAACAGACCGACTACAGATACTATACTTCTATATGACTACTGTATCCCTCACTATGACATTGCCGGTGTGAGGGATAAAAAGTCACACTTAAAAAATAACGATCACTATTGGCTTCAGTACTAAGTAATGCAGATACTGCAATAATGTGGAAATATTTTATACATATATATTAGTACAGTCCGATACCTTTCCTTACACCAGATAGGAAAACAGCCTTGGTTCCTTCTCCATTGTCATCATTACTAGCCATCTCATCATCGCTAATCAAGTCCAGTGAACCCACCTCCGTCAGATAATTGTGATTCAATATACGCTATACAAATGAGGAATGGGGATTCTGACATTACAATAGACATACAATGATTAACATAAATCATGTATACTACTCTGTAGTGCTGTGAATATCAACCTAAAAATCAGTATCTGGTAAGTATATGCAATATAAATCAGATACTGTATAAGAAATTGTAAGTGTAAAAACCAGTATACATGTACTTAATGCCTATTAGACCCCTTTCGTGGCTTATCAATACTTGTAGAACATAATACTGTGACTGCCCACACGCCACAATGCACTTTGTGGACTAAAATGCACACAGCAAGTATGGAAAAAGTAAGAAATCTTAGTATGTATAGCAATAGTCAATTTTAGATTGATTTTTAGATCTTCCTTACCAACAAAGCAGTTGATTAGTGCACTTTTGTTGCCTGAAAATGGTTCTTGTGGAAAGAAATAAGCTAAAATCCATAATTATATCACATGCAAATTGAAGTGATATTCGATCTCAGGTATACTGGTATCTACGTTTTGGTTAGGTGCATGCACAGCTCTACTATCCTCCAACAATGCCAACTTGATTGAATACTACCTTAAGCCTACGTAACAATATTACGGTAGCCAGAAGCGTTCACATGCACATAAATTGCATTAGCAATCGGAACTTATTACAGTACACGCGTTAATTAAAATAGACTAGGATTTCATTCCAGTATCAATGTAATGTTGTGCTAGTCATATGTGAACTAGCTCTACATGCACATGATGATATGAAATACAAAATTATGTTTACTTTAAGAATGTAAAAAATATTAGAACTACACGTAGGTTCAAACATTTTAATACATGCATGCTTCCTGCTATATAAAATTAAAAATCAATCATTATACGAGTCAATGTTTTGTAAGCACCATTGTGAACTTAACACAACTTCAATACAGTATTTGTTACAGGCACTATATTCAGCATATTAGAACAAATATTCAAATTATGTTTGGGAACACTTTGCTAATATACAGTAATATTGAATACTCACTTTAATTCCGTCAAGTCCTTCGTTGGAGTATGTTTTAAACTTCTTGAATAGTAGCTGATGCTCAATATCATAAAGACAGATGAAATTTGACCTTCCACCATCAGCTAAAACACACCTACCATCAGCTAAATGACACACTGTAGTTAAATGGCTACAGGGAAAACAAACACCGTTATGCTAAAAAAAGTGCAGCCAATTAATTATCTTTGTTCATTTCAATGTCACTCTCTAGCCCCTCCTCCTCACTGTAAAACATGCTTAATATACTCATATACTGATAAACTATATTTCCAAAAAAAAGCTCTATTAAATTAGTTTCAAGAAAAAAAATTTATCCACCTCTGGAACTAGCTCCAGTCCACTTCAGTTAGTAAACAATTTCTCTACCACTTAAACACAAGACGAGTCCTATAGGTATTGGTACACGTAGAATTGACTTTAATGTACGGGGTTCAGCTAATACTTGAGGATATACATGTACATGTATATGTACTTCTGAAATATACATGTACATGTACATTTACATGTACATGTACATTTACATGTACATACAATCTGATTATAGTTCAGTTGAAGCTGTTTAACACTAAAATACACCACTTATTACATGCACTCATTTATTCACTTTTTCAATATCTACCTAATCTATATTACATCATCATATGCTTGAGTAACAGGTCCTACTCATGTAGTGTTTTCCCTATACATCCATTTACATGTAGTTCAATTACTAGTCATTAAACAGTTTGTGAGCAAGAACAATTCAATTTGTGGTACGTGTGAGGTAACTGAATCGATTGGGCTTCTTCCAAACCTCCCTTAACTAGGTTTAGTATATAGAAACAGATTATCAGCAGGAGAGCAGCTTAATACATCTACTCAAGGCAAAATACAACATCTCTTGACTATACACTACATTGCACAACCCAATGCCACAGTGCCCAATCCTACAGTGCCCTTCTTGCAGTGCCAGTGTATGCATTACTATACGAATTTACAAAGCCATTATGCATACATACAATACAAATACAGTATACACGTACTGTAATAGTACTCGTATATTGGATCCTCCAAAGACTAATGTATTATGTTGCTACTATAGGTAGATATTTATAATTTCGACAGTTGTAACCGTAAAAAAACCCAAATATTTTACAATTTTATTATTAAATTTTATTTAAAAGCTTTACAGTTTTAAATCTGCACAAACTGAATGCGCCAACAATGTTTGCTAATTTTTCGTTTTTTTTTTTCCTTTTGCGTCTAATTTAATTAGTTTTACAGTACTTTATTAACAAGACATTAAACACCTTACTTCCTTACAGTCCTTAGCATGAATTTGCTAAGCCTCTTTACAAAACATACTAACAAAACGGCCATACCCTTTAATTTCAATATAAGCACCCGCCCTTAATACCCCAATAGTACAGTATATACTATGTAAAATGTATTGTTAAAATGTACAATTTGCTAGCTACCAAAACCTCATCAATTACAGTATGAACATGGGAATCCATTTTGACTGCCAGTACCAACCTTCTTGAATCCCAAAATGTCAAATTTCATCCTGAGTGGCCACGCACAGCTGCTCACCATCAGGTCTATAGGTGGCTGTGTAAATGGAAGTGAACATATAATGATGTACATGTATCATATTTTACTTCGTTAAAAACTTCATTCGGCAAACACTAAAAGGCAGAAATTAATCCAACCAAAATTTTATTAACCATTGGAAGTTAATTGCAAAGCACACACTGAAATTTCCATTTTATGTAGAGTAAAACTACAGTAGATGAAAAGTAATAAAGCAGTAGTAATAGTCATGTTAAAACGGGTGTGGTTTTGTTTGAGTACCGTATTTTCCCGAATAGAAGCCGGGGCCTCCATTTCTTAAAGGCACTTTCAGACCCGGCCTCTAAACGAGATGGGCCTTTATATGAGATCGAAACAATGAGCGATCTACTGTACACACACACTACTATTTACTACCTTTTTGCATCCTTAACCTACCATACGGAGCTATAACTGTTGCTTCTGGTGGATTAAGTGAAGAAGACACTTCCCTGTAGACAACAGATCCTTGACAGCATCAGTAAGATTACCGATTCACGTGTTTATTACGGTGGGCGTGACCCGAACTTTAATTAATAAACCAGGCAGCCACACCCGGCTTCAAAACGAGACAAGGCCTTTATTCAAACCTGGCCTCTACTCGGGAAAATACGGTACTTTATTTCCCTCTCCCCTCCGCCTCCCCTCTCTCCCACGTCTTCTCTCCCTCCCTACCTCCTCCTCCCCCTCACCTATAGTAGAGAATTTCATTGTCTCAATATTTCCTTTCTTCTCAAATACGTCCCATACTATAACACTATTGTCCCAGGAACACGAGGTCAACATGGACTTGGAGGGTGAGAAAGCAACTCCACCTACAAGGCCCTCGTGGCCAGAAAGGATCTGAAAATTAATGAAGACAATAACGTACAAGTACAAACAAAAATTATTATAATAACAGGTTTCTTAAAATCTGATTAATGAAGGCAATTTATACTCATGAATGGTTGAGTAGCATATTATATGAGATACGGCTTCTTCTTGTACTAACAAGAACAATTATGAAGTACTGCTCTCTGTAGTCCTTATGGGTTTGTTATGAAAGCCGTTTTACACTTCCCCATAAAAAATGCCAGAAAAAAATAACTGTGCACTTCAATCTTTCAGCTTTACTTAAGTGCATATTAATTTAGCATGTACTGTACCAATTTTCTTCCTGTTTCTGATATACATGTATACAAGAGTCTATGATGCATATGCAGTCGGTGCAATATAGTTAAGGACTTGATTGTATGTAGTGCACGTACTTACTTCAAGGAGTTCACCAGTCTGCATGGTCCACACAAATACCTCAAAGGGATCGTGTGATGCAGCAGTAACGATTTCTCCACTGGGGTTAAGCAATAGGCCAGTGAACTTGGTGGGATGAGGTGACTCAAATGTACGGAAATTTGTGTTCCTATGAAAGGAATTGTGTTAAATTAGTAACAGCACGGCCATTGGTACCCATCATGCTTTACTGCTGACTGTAATGCACTATCACAGCCTGACTCATAACTCGTTTATTAATTATAATTGAATAAAGCTTAATCTCACAGAGCATATAGTATACGTATTGTACTTGCATGTACCACACTTTCAATGTCCAACTACACAATCAACACACACAGGGCACAAAACATGCTTTTACATAGCGTAGATAGGTTGAGATCAAGATAGAACACTATGAAACAAAAAAATTACGATAAATCACTCACTAAGTAGACCTAAACAACTGTACATGAACTCTTCGTCTATTACATGTACATGTAGTACATGTACAGTACATCTTTCCTTTTACTATACACTACATTACAAGTACACTCATAATTTCATAGACACAAAATTTTGTGGTTAAATACCGTAATTCGGGAATTATTCATAATAAAATAAATCATAAAAGATTTTTTCGAATTGTAATTTTTAGTAAAGTGTTTCTTACGAATTATTAAAATTACGGTTTATTAAACTGCATGAATTATTTTTAACCTGGAAAAATTCCGGCACAATGCTAGAGTCTATCCACATGTTACACCATAACGCATAACGTGTACGCAAAAAAAAAATGTTCGATTACGAAGTGGAAAGCTGTGTTCGTGGATTTCATATCTACAAAAATTTTTGGACTCCTGTTATCGGAGAAGTTTTGGTTTGTACAAGAGAAAGACGAAACGCTGTAGATCGATACGCAGTATCAGTAGTAAAAGATGATAATGTAGTTGGACACCTGCCAAGAAAAATTAGTAAAGTATGCTCGTTGTTTTTGGAGAGAGGAGGCACAATAAACTGTAGAATAACTGGAGCCAGGCGATATTCATTCGATCTACCCCAAGGTGGAGTGGAGGTTCCTTGCTTTCTCTTGTTTTCTGGATCAGAAAAAGACATTGTGAAAGTTAAAAGATTATTTAAACATCATTGTGACAAGAAACCAAGCAAGAAACCTTCACATTAAACTTTGTATACTTTATTGTTTTTAGTGCCTGGTAATTTTGTTTTGTTGTATTATCGTTTTTTTTTGTTTTTTTTTTTTCACAATGTACTGTAATATATGAATTAATTAATAAAATGGCTGAAAAAAAAAAAAAGAACCATAACTGTAGTATTTGATAATTAATGAATATAATACAGGCAGCTGGTAGTCAGGTGCATTATAAGTGATCGACAATTTTCATACCAACAACAAAAAAACCCTAGTCTTCACTTGCTTCATCACATTCATCATCAGTCTCAAACTCGCCTTCATCTGTGTATTGCATATCATCTTCAACTTCACTGTCCCTAAGCGGTTCTATCATAATGGACTCATCATCACTGCCCTCAAGCTGAAATGCAGTTGTAATCCCAGCTCTCATAAACCCATTTACGATCATATCTGGGTTGGCTGCAATATACTCGTACATCTCGACTAGCCATCTTGCTCCTAACTCTTTCATCTTTGCCATACTCATGTCAACCGGCTGCAGCTGTGTGGTGTCAGATTCTTCGCTATCTTGTCCCCTGGCCCGAAACTGCTTTTCAATCTCTGTAGCATACCATCCTTCGAACTTTCTTCTAAGAAAATCTTTCGCTGGCTTATTAACGGAGATATCCATAGGCTGAAGCCTGTCAGTTGTATTCGGCGGAAGAAGGCATACATGAATATCGTTTTCCTCCAAGCATTCCGAAACTTTTGGAGTTATTTGCCCCCTAAAATTGTCCATTATAACAAGTGCAGGCTTTTTTTTCCTTCAATAAGTGCCGCTTACTATCCACAAAGGGAACTATGATTTCTTCGATGTAGTCCATCATTGTAGACTCATTTGACCAGTGTTTACAAGTATGCGTTATATGCCAGTCGTCGGGAAATGAGAAATGTGGGTGAGACCTTGGTGTTTTCCCTTTGTAAATCAGTTGGATAGGGAGAAATTCACCAATCATTGTTCCACAGAAGACAGCTGTAATCAATCTTTTATCAGAAATACCAACAGCCTCTACTCTTTTAGCGTCTTGTTGTTCCATGGTCCATGTTGACGAGGGGACTATTTTGATACCAGTCTGGTCCCAATTTAAGATCAATTCCGGTGGCATTTCCTCCATTTCAACAACAGAAACAACATCACTTAAAAACTCTGACTTCAACCTTTCAAATTCTTGTGATGAAAACTTCACAGGCCACTTAATACCTGGGTCAAGTAATTATGGACTATTGCTTATCTTATCAATAAATCTCTTTGAAGCTATAATTAACCAGCTGCAACCGCGCCCACGTTTTATGCACGTGCACAATTAGCAATGTATTAAGATAGGGAAAAGATGGCCGCTCGTTGTCCTCTTGAGCGTTCAACTTCAACGAAGTTTCCAGATTTTTTCCGGTCGGTATTAAATGGTATTAACAGGACAAATGGACTTTACACAGCTGTTTACAGAAACTATCAGCTGCGGCAAAGTTAATACCACTGGATAAAAGAGCTGTAGCTTGAAACGTTCGTGTCAGGACCGGTCAAAACCCGCTCGAAAACGATCTTTTTTGTATATCTTCTTACGGATAAAGCCAAAGGTTTGCCGCAGCTGATAGAATGTAGAGAAGGTCAGTAATAACTCATATATAGAATTTCAGCTTCATTAGAGGACGGGAACAAATTTGGAAAATGGCTTGAAGTTCATTTATCTTCGTTTGCGCTCGCCTCCTTATTATGATATTCGAGTTTACTTCGGTAATTTCATGCAACTGGATGGAATAAGTAAGGCTGATTCTTCAATATAAACATTATTTTGTTAGAAAAAAAGATTGTAGTAATCCATGCAGACGGTTTAAAGTTGCCCATAATTTCGGCCATTTTGGGGGCAGACCCAGGTATTAAGTCGCCCGTGTTGCTTACGGCAGTGGTTGCCTTTCTTCTTACAAACTTCATCCGCTCAAGGATGGAATAACCCCAGCTGGGAGTAAGCCTAATATGACCACCGTATACTCAACTAGCTGTGAACGATCACATGCTGACACAATCCCTTTAGCTGCAGCAACAGCAATACGAGATGTAACAACACCACCTGACTGGCGAACACTTCTCAGATAGGCCTGGACTTGATTGTCGACACATGGTCCTAGAAGTAGAGTTTTCCCCCTTTTCTTACAAGGTAGTTCATCTATTAGTCCAAATTCGCCTCGTGATCGCTTTTTCTTCATCTGTTGTTCATAGCTAGCTCTTATGGACTGTACAGTGCTTGTGTTTACGTTTCTCTCAAGTTTTCTTGAGTAATACTTGGCTGCTTTTGTGACCCCATGCTGACCAACGTACTTAGCAATATCTGCTTGCTCTTTTGCGCTGAAACTATAAGTGGAAAATTTGATAATAGTATTTTCTTGTAATTTTTAAAGTTAAACTATGAACAAACCGATTATAAAATCCTCGTCGGTTCAGTTTACTAGCCTGGGCACCACGGTTTAGCTCCTTCTGTACTTCGGCATTCGCTGAAGCAATCGCAGTTGATGACATTGTGACAGATAAAGAGCCTCTTGGATGTGGTAGGCCAGGTTGTGGCTTGAAGTAGTCACGGATAGACATCTTGGTCAAAGAGAACCTCGAAGACAGCGTGAGCTTGAATGTAAATGAACACGTGGTCGATTTAATTTTTCGTATTCTTTTATTGTTTCGCAATAAATTTAATTCGGTATTTTAAAAATTTGAATTTCAATTTTTCGTAAACTAAGCCATTTACGAAATATTCCGGATGTCGAAAAATTCCCGAATTACGGTAATCATTATTTCATTAAAAGTTAAATTCTAATCATTAATAATCATATCCATGGGCGGAGCTTTCGAATGATAACAGAAAAGACTGACTCATACAAAGAAACTGCAAACAAACTGATCTTCTGTAAAACAATTTAATCAAAGCACATGGATAAAGCGCTCTATGACAAAATCATGAGTCGACTTGCAACAAATTGACGCCGCCCTCCAAATAATAGCTGCTACAAAACACTACTTTTATACCCAAGCATGTAGCGGAAAGATTAAGTGGTAAACAGGTAGAGCTGCTACCAGTGAAGCTGGAGACCCGAGTTTGAATCCCCAAGCGGACTTTATTTTTTCTTAAAAATCAAAAAAATCAGTATTTGTTTTGAGACCTGTACTATATTTCTAAAAACCCACATGCTAAACACATTACTCTCAGCTTCATTGTAAGGCTTCTGATGGGAGAGGCGACGCATTCCTTATTGTGAGCATTACCGTATCTTCTAAACTACAAACGCACCATTACTTACCCATAGCTTGATACTGGGTTGCTATTCTCGACAATGGATGTCTTCACCACCATGGTACACCCACTGAACAGATTAGATAGCAGCATCACCTAATAAGGATGCAATACAATAGATGACGTATATCAATATGTATATGTATATGTAATGCAATTACAGTATATATATAGTTATACATAAACAGGTTAGTTATTGTTTACATAATAAATATTAATTTAATACTGTAGTATACTATATATAAGTGGTGCCATTTTGTAAGGCAAGTGGAAACAAGCACGAAGAACTCTGCTTCAAAACCCCATCAATAAAAATGATAACAGAACAGAATTAGGACGGGATTGCTGGATAACAATTGGGAATCATCATTGCTCCGCATGTCATGTCAAAACTGCATACCTCGATCCCACATCGACACTGCAGGCAAGGTGATTATAGTCATTAGATAACATACTCGTAACAGGATTGGAAACTGCTCATGTGAGCATCATACATTGGTTCATACACTCTGTGTCAATGTTAACTGAAGTGATAACCTTTGATTTTGAGCATTGTGGAAAAGAACAAGAAGCCAAGGCTGTCTTTGTGGGACTACAGCTCGCATTTACATGTAGCTTTGGATAGATTGAATTATAATGTATGAGAGATATACTGAGATATTTACGTAACGAATGATATATTTTTTTAAGTTGGTTATGCCATACATTGTTAAGTGAGTTAAGCTTTTCTTTTATTCATTCGTGGGATTGTAAAAGCTTAGTTAATAGAGGAATACGCGCATGAGGTGAGCTATGCTATACTGAATTATGTATTTCTCTACCTCGTTTTTTTAATTATTTACCAGATAAGGAAATGATATGTAGCCATAATTGATAGATTATTATTTAAATGAAAGCACTGAAGTGTTAAACCCTCGCGCTTATGCATGCATATACATTTCATCTGATACCAATGTGACCTGACACCACACAAGCTCTTACATACCAGTAGATCTTAGCAGTCTACAGTCCAGCACACACACACATGCACACTACATAATTCAATAAAACAGTATACGCGATAGATTTTTCCCGAAGTAAAGATTTTTGACATTGAAAAAATCAACTAAACTAAGTAAAAACTTACAAGTATGCAGTAGATTTGAAGAGCAGATCATCTGGTAATTTGATTAGACAGACTCTAGCATTTTCACACTAATAAAACTCACAATCACTCGAAAATATAGTCCAGCAGAAGATGAATGCCTCCACAACAAGTTCTAGAAATTCTACGGCCATACCAGGGGTAGTCCAGATGCCATCCAAGCACAATCAAGCATCAACATATCAGAGGCCATAAAAAAATTTGAAAGTAGGTGTGACTGACAATTTTTGCAACATGTGCTCAAGGGGTGCAGTCTGAAAAATGGCGACCAGCAAAATTATCCATCAAAATACTTGAAGATCTTTGTCTAAACCTTGGATGTTCTCAAAAATCCTTTGAATCATGGAATTATGGACATAAAGCACCTTTAATGGAGTGTCAATGAAGTTCTACCATGCATCAAGTATCCACAATAAGATTATGTGGTAACGCACAAACATACAAACCGATTACTACCGTATAGCTAAAAATTTCTGCTAATTTCGTGGATTTTGATTAAAAGGCACAATTTTATTCTTAAACTGTATAGGGCTAAAAAAAGGCTAAGTAAAGCAGAGCGGCTATACTGCTAATCGACTAGGGTAATTCACACATTTTACTGTGTGATTTACCCTCTTACTTAGCTGTAGTAGAGTGTTACTACCTTCCGAGCAAAAAAATCTTTGCCTACTGTATTCTGAATACATTTAACTTCAACTGCATGAACAATTTCCTTGTCACAAGAGGTAAATATTGTATGGCATTTTAAATCCACATGTCCCCATATTTACTATTATACTACTCCTGGATAAAACCACTACCCTAATCTACTGCAAAGGACTACTCTCCTCTGCCTTTAAAGTACTTAGGAAGTATGGTGCTACTACTTGCCTCTACTTCGCATTTTTTTAAGCCTTATACTGTATATGGCGTATGAAACTGATCAATTTTGATGCAAATTCGAATAAAATATTATCAACAAAAGGGTTTTTTTAGAGCTATTCGCAGAAATTTTGGGCCACAGAAATTTTTAGCTATCAGTACAGTATAACCCTCTGCCGATGCTCGGGTTAATCATTCATAATATTAATGCTATTGCCAATAAAATACTAACAGTAAAATATACTACAACTACAAATGACTATCACGGTGATACAAATTCGCTGGATGATATAATTGTTACCCATGACTTGGGTCCCTTCCACTTTGTCAACCATCTTGCTATTTTACTCATAGGCATGCCCACCATACTTGCTTATTTGCGGGTGATTGGCGGGGAACATGGAGTGAATGCGTGAAAGATGCCAACAGGCTGCAGTTTCCAATCCCGTTTAAGGTATACAATAATTGTCTAGTAAGTCGAATATCCAATGGCATCTTTAATCCATGCAAATACTTGTGTTAAATACACCATTATCTATGTACTGTTTTAACGATGATGGTGTACATACTTTATAAGTACAATACACTATTGATATAAACACTCACCTTGGTACAATCGATGGGCATCTTGTCCACAAACAAGGTTGTGCAGGAGCTGGAATCAGAACATAGAGAGGGCACTTCGATTCGAGCTTCGATTGGGGCACTTTTGCTAAAATAATTTACATGCTATACAGTCTAAACAAAGACATACAAACAAAAACATACCATTCATCCATGCTTTCTTCAATTGCCTGACGCCTGAAAACAGCAAGAAACCAAAGGGGGGGGGGGGGGGGGGGGGGAAAAGAGGGGGGGGGGGAGGTGGGGAAGAAGATGGGAGAGAAGGTAATAGGCTTGACACGTGCACTCAAATGGACGGAATTTGAACACGTGTTGGATGCATGGATGACTATAGACGAGACAATGTAAATCCGGATATCCGGCACACCCACAAAACACGTGGTGATCTGTGGGACGGGAAACGTGTTCCAGCCTAGCCAGTTGCTATCATCTGAGAAAGAAGAGTAAGTGACTAGTGAGGGGCGTATTTGACGTATGTAAACAGTTCTGTTTGATTGTTGTTTTAGATTGTGTACGATTACACTGTACTGCATATGTTTAATACTGATTTGGGGTGTGTGGTTAAACTAATTTTACAGCTGATTTGTGGTTATTGTAGAAGGTAGCAAGTGTTCTGGGAGATTGGATTAAAGCACCTTGAAGCGCCAGTTTAGGAAGCGGTGTGAAAAATGTAAGTTCTGTATAGTCTTACAGCTTAGGTAGGTACTATATATATAGTTATTCTATAGAAGCCTTACAGATCACAGGCACCGCGCACAGTTTATCCGCGATACACGTGAAACTATCAGAAATACGGATTCTATCTACCTTGTGCCTTGTGACAGATTTTCATAGAAATAAACCGAGTGTTGAAATTTTTTCAAGTTAAAGAGAGAAAAGCATGCCGCTTTCAAGTTTTATCGTGAAATCGATATCTGCTCGTGAGATTTTACGGTTCTCCTGTGTCCTCTTTCCCTGGAAGCGAACGAAGAACAGATCGATCATGATTTACGAGACAAAAACTAACCGAAAAGCTTGGTTTACGAGGCAGAAACTATCAGAAATATGGATTCTATCTACCTTGTGACAGATTTTCATAGAAGTAAACCGAGTGTTGAAAATTTTCCAAGTTAAAGAGTCCCGACAAAGAAAAGCATGGTGCTCTCAAGTTTTATCGTGAAATCGATATCCGCTCAAGAGATTTTACGTTTCTCCTGTGTCCTCTTTGAATCTGTAAGCCTTCTGTTGAATAAGTGAACTATTACACCCCTGCCAGGGTGGCAGGGGTGTAATATTTATTACGTAGGGAGGGATTGGCTATGCTTTTAATAAATATATGTAGGCATAGACCCTGATAGGTCTACGCTACGTTATATCATGTGATGTGTGAGCCCCACCTAGCTACCATAAATATTGTAGACTATGTTAATCTATAATATCTCTACTACTATCAATAGGCCCCTTAAGGCACTAACTGATTTTCACAACTTTGGGAAATATTTGCTTAAAATGGCACGAGTATGCGCCATTTTGTAGGAATAAAATGTACGTAAACAGTAGGCAGAAGTGTAAAAATTTGGCTGACTAAAGCATCAACACTTTTATAGGCCAAAAAAGACATAGTATATGTTGCAAACCTTCGTTAGCTATCCATTTATGTTGCTTTAACAAAGAAAAGTAGACGGGAGAAGGCTGTAGATCGAAAAAATCAAACCTGGTCATATCTTAGCCATTGTTTTTGTCCCTACAAAATGGTGGACAGCTTTTCAGTCACGCCTACTTAATTAGAGCAATATTTGGTCAATTTCCTTTTGATCTGTTACCGCCTTAAGGGGCCTATAACAATGGCTGCAGCAGAAAGATCGAGAGAATCAGCGTATTGAATCTACTTCATGTCTGTTGATCAGTTTGCCAAAGTAATTTTTGAAATTCCATCTTGGTATGATCTTGGTGTGTACCTCGGAGCCCCTATAGTAGAGTTAGGCACTATTATATTCGAGCACACAGTGATGGAACACACGAAGGTATACAATGGTGTCTTATGGAGCTATACAGAAGCTATCTACAAATTATATACGTCATCTATAACATTTAAGGAGAACGATGTGAATCGATCGAAGCAGCCATGATACAAGCCATCGAACTAAAGAATGCATGAGCAATGGAGCTATTACTAGCTGTGGATTGTAATCTAAAAGTAGCCACCTACAATGGAGATAATACCATGACCAACATAGTGAATATCAGAGCTATTGAGAGTAAGGATTATCATTATCTTGTAGCAGCCACAGTTTGGGACCACACCCCCAAACAGGATACATGGTTGACTTTATAATTTTTTTGCAAATTGCAGCCCATATTTCACTTACTAATAATTATTGAGCAATAATTTAATGCTGCTATACAATTGAGCACTTTCATTTTAGCCAACATTAGTATTTGGCCTCAGTTAGCCTTTAATATTATGTATACATGTTCATGTAAATAGGTGATCTCATACAATACATGTACTACATGTATAGGTGGTCTGATTTTAAGAGCATGCAGTTACATGTACTTATACATGTATGTATACATGATGTAGCTTCTTATAAGGACATTACTGTGTATGTTACTGTTTATGTGTGTATGTGTACAGAAGTTTTGATGACCAGATAGCATCATTGATGGCTCAGCTAACGGAGGCCAAGACCAGAGACAAGCAATATGTTGATAAAAAAGTGACTGTTAACAGCAGCCCTATGGCATTTCCTTAATTGCGGCATCAACTCCCCTTCTGGTAAATTGTGCTTCTAATTCAGCAACCACTTATTTAAAAAATCTCATCTTCACAATTGTACTTCGGCTTGAATAGATTATAGTACAGAACAGCTCGTTCTAGGAGTATATACGGCTCCTGATTTTCGTGACAAGACGAACTACAAGCTCTTTACCAACCCCATAACCGATTAGATACTTAACAGCTTCACTCTCTTCAATATCCGAAACCTCCATTATTAAGTATCTCGAATTGGAAGATGTTGCATCATAAATCAAAGGTATTATATGACCCTCGCTGCATCCAAAGATTATCCGTAAATTCCCTTTGTTTGAGTATCCCTTAGCCAGATCTATCAGCTTCACAAAGGAATTATGATTATGTTTGGCCAGCAAATCGGCGCCTTGGGTAAATAGGCATTGGGAATATCCATTCTTCTTTTTAAAAACAGCAGCCCTTTCCCCCAAATTCCTGATAACATTATCAACACACTCCTCATAATCTGAGGGAGGATTGTAGTAACCCTGCAAAGACGATGGAAAATATCTGCCTAGTAAGGAACCTATTATACTATGCTCCGTCCTCATCCCAGTCGCTTTGGCCAGTTTTTTAGAAACTCATGCACACCCTGAATTTCGCAGTACAGGCTCCCTTTACATGTACAATGGTATGACAAGCCTGCTTGAAGGCAAATGTCTTCCTGGTGCCTGTAGGCCCTAGAATCACCCCGAAACCATGACTTTTGTCACGAATAAAGGAATCAATGATCTCTTGCACAAGGTCACCCCTATCAACTATATGGCTGTTCATCAACTTGTCATCCTGACTTAATTAGATTTTTATCACAACTTTCATATGATATCCTTTGGTCTATTTCCAGGATCTTAGAACGATGGTCAACGTACAATAGTACACTCCCCACGAGTCCAGCCAATGCAACTCCCTCAGCAATTTTTAAAAACTGTGACCCACCCCACCAAGCAGTACCCTATAGACCAACCCTTTTTGCCACCCGTACCAACTGATTTCACCAGAGTTCTGGTTTTGAATTTTCATTCGAGGGTTGGAGGGTTGTATGGAAACCTCATTCTCCATAATTTCTGATGGCAACCATGCGGTGATACAGAGGAACACCTTGGGCAAGAACAATACTTCTCTTGAAAACGCCATATCTGAATAATTGAATATTCACAATATGGTGTGATACAGTATGCGTCATTAAAAAGTGTACACACCACACTTAAATTACTCAGTACAGTACAGTAATTACTAAGTAGTTTATTCAGCTGCTACATGCTTTAACAATACTGCAGCTGTTACATGTTTACAGTACTTTAACAGTACTTTGTAAGGTAATTATGGTGCGGTTCATACACTTTTTAATGACCCATACTGTATATCATGACGGAAAACCAAAGAAAAAACGGGGATGTACTAATTGTTTCAAGTATTGGGTTAGGCAGCTCAGGTAGCCCCCCCCCCACCCCCACGTGCCACACACAGTAGCAGTTAGTAAAATTAATAATTATGTTCTTTAATTGACTTGCAATTCAACCATTCATGCCTAGTTACAATGTAGTTTATTTTAGCCTAGGATGATCCTAGCTTTTTTTATGGGTTGAAGTTTGTGCTACTGTGTTTAGGGTTGTGCAATATTGGATTATAATAATATTGTATTACAAATTACAATACATCTTTTACAAAATATTGCAATCACAGGCCACTTAATACCTGGGACAGTACTTTATGCTCTGTTAATTATCTTATCAGTAAAATCTCTTTGATGTTGCAATTATTCAGCTGCAACCGCGCCCACGTTTT
>JAYJLX010061286.1:4056-29136 GCA_036873525.1 Chalinula nematifera | reverse complement strand
CTCTAGTTCTTTTTTTAATTTAGAAGGATTAAATTCTTTTTGATTACTTTTCTCTAGACCTTTAATAACAATTGTTATTTCACCAATTATTTCTCTATTTTCGAAAATATTTAAAATGTTATCGATCTTGTCATTAAATTGTTCCTCAAATTTCTTCGTTAATTCTCTGGCTACCACAATTTCTCTGTCACCTCCACATAATTCAAATAATTCCTTTAATAATTTTTTAAGTCGCCTAGGTGATTCATAAATAATAGTAGTTTTTGTATTTTTACTTATTTCAATAAGTGACCTTTCTCTATCTATGGCCTTCTTTGGGAGAAAACCCTCAAATATAAATTTTGAAGATGAAAATCATAATGGAAAAATAAAAATATTAGAAAGTAGCAAGAAAAAAATATTGCGACCAAAGTTATCCGCTGATGATGTTCAGTTGCATTTTTCGGGCTTGCATGAGCATAGGCTAACAATAAGTGATAAGAAAAAATTTATTGTCGCGATAAATAGCGTGACGATTGAAGCTAAATCATTACTAATTATTGCTTGCGTAAGTAAAGAAGGAAATGATTTTTTTGATTTCGCAGATGTAGAATTTCGTTTTTATCCTAAAATATGAAAAAAATAGTATTAGTATCGTTAATGTTGGGAGCTACTATCGTAGCTCAAGGGAGTACGCTCGAAAAATTTAACGCATTAGTTATGGGCATACATGAAGGTAGTGATGAATATTTTGTAAATATTCCAAGCAAGACATTTGCAGAAGATAAAAGCAAACAGGAGCATCTAAACGATGCGAATTTCATCAAAGCAATGGGTGAATTAAATGGAAAAAAGATTTACCAATTACGAATCAGAAAGTCGCAAATTACCGATGCAGGGTTGGATGCTTTGTCGCAGTTTCCCACAATAAAACAATTAGAATTATCTAACAGTAAAATAACTGACGAAGGAATTAAAAAAATTGTGAGGTTTTGTCCACAATTAAAGAGATTAAATATTTGGGGATGTTCTCAAGTTACTGACAAAAGTTTTCAGCATTTAAAAGGCTTATGGAAAATAGAGAAATTACATTTATTTGGCACAAAGACTACTTGGGAAGGGGCGAATAAGTATCGCGGCATGATGCAGTCGATGGCAGCAAATGAGAGCTTGACAATAAATACCAATAGTAAATATCCAACTTTATACGCATTTAAGATGGAAGAATTATGGAAAGACACTTACCAAAAAAATGTCGATGCTGGAAAATTAAATAAAAATTTTAAAATCGAAATTAAAGGTACGACCAAGGTTGAATCCAGCAAAGAATATGAGGATGACCTTAAAAAAGAAGCAACTGAGCCTATTTTAAATGGAGAATAAAATACTAAATTGCAAGGAAGATGATTGCCCTAAATTTTTTAATGAATTGGATAATTGCGGAGAATCACATATTGCGACTTGCATGGATTGTTTCAAGAAGGTACAATTAGTTTCCACTATGGAAATGGCACAAGCCATGATAGATAATGGAGAAAAAGTAGCATTAGAAAAATTATGATAGAAGGATTATTTACTTTAGTTATATTATTACTTTTAACCAGTTGGACGTTGGATTAAAAATATGCCAAAAAAAATTGAGATAATAGTTGACGAGCATGACTTTGCCATGCTAGAGTTACTTCACGACGAGGTTGAGCCTTGGGAAGAAGAAGGTGCGGCGTTGTTGAGGGTTTTAAATCAAATTGTTGCTAAAAATGATACAGACAGAAAAAGTTGAGAAGTTCTTTGATTCAATCAAAGATAAGGATATTGCCGCATACAATGATTATTGGGGCGAACTAAAGCCACAATCGCAAGGTGCGATATTTCGCAGATACTTGTTTGCGTTTATGTCAGTCCATACAAGTTGGAAAAACAACTGTAAAGGATATAATGCAATCAAACAATTCAGCAAATGGCAATACGAGGATGAGCCGCAAATGCGACTCTGGAATTATGATTCGGACGATCTATTCAGACGCATCAAAGAGACAAGGGTTGGTATGCAGAATAATCGAACTAATTATATCGGCAAGTTTTCTGATGCTTTTTGGGGCAATCCTAGTGACTACCTCACTCGTAATACTGATGAAGGATGGGCTGAGTGGCGTGATCGGCTTGCCAAAAGCATTCTTGGGTTGGGTAAAGCGAAAACTTCGTTCGCAATCGAAATGATGTTTCCACTTGAAGCTCAAGTTGTTTGCATGGACACTCATTTGTTCCAAGTTTATGGATTAAACCAAAGCAAAAATGCCAAGCTATACAATGATATTGAGGCAGATTGGCTACAACGTAGTGCAGACCGTGACATTACACCATACATGGCACGATGCTTATAGTGGGATAAGAACCAGAATCGCAAAAATTCTCGCTACTGGAGCAAAGTTTTAGAGAAATGAGTACATACGAAGGCATCCGACAAGCTCAAATCGCGGCTAGACATTACGCAAATTCACTTGCAGAGAAGTCGAAGAAGCGAGTTTCTAAAAAAATGTCCAAGCAAGATAAGGAATATTACAAAGCTCAAGCAGCAAAATATAGCGAAGCAGCCTCAATTTTATTGGATGTTGTGAATAATTGGGACGATGTTCACGATTACTAAAACATGATGATTGAAAATTATTTAAAATTTCAGAATGGCAACTCGCGTGATATAATTACATGGGTATTCTGCGAGGATTGCTACCAGCATGATGATGTAAAGCGAGAGATTCCAAACTATATGACAGAAGAAGTTGATATAGTAAAAATAAGTAATGATTTTGATGGTGCTATAATTAAATTTAATTGTCAGAGATGTAAAGATGCCAAGCGTCCTTGGAAGAACAAAGAATCTCGCGTGGAGATTACAGCAAATCAACTCCAAGCTCATCCGTTTTTAGACCCTGACTATGAGCCATGTGAAAATGATGATAATTTTCAAGAACAGTTAGACATAGCGAAATTTATTAAAGACAATGAGTAAAAGTAAAAAAACAAAATATGTCGCAAAACTCACAAGAGTTATGGATGAAGGTGAATCTTTTGATGAGTTCAAGTACATTTACGGCAAGGCAACTAATCGCTTGAATGAATTGCATCAAGATGATTGCCCAAGAGTAAGAGAGTTGGGACGCATCATAGATATATTTGTTAATACAATAGCGTCAGGCAAAAGTTGTATGAGTCGCAGAAGGTTAGTTAAAATTGGTTATGAGATTTTAAATCAGAGGGATAAAGCCACAAATAATACTCGAAAACACATGAGTTTAGATTATTAACTAATATGAATTACAAAGTAAAATTTGAATTAGCAGGGTTTTCAGTTTCTTATACTGTCGAGGCTCAAAATGCCGTTGAAGCAGAAGGTGAAGCTAGGAAACAGTTAAAAAAAGATGACGATATTAAAACAGAAGCAGCAAATAGCGGCATCGACCATCCCGAAACAGGATGGGAAGTCAAACAAGTAGAAATCGTGGAATAAAATGGCAGGGAAAGGGAGTAAACCTAGAAATTGTTTCTCGTCAAAATTTAAAAAAAATTACGACGATATAGAGTGGAAAAAATCAGCAAAGGAATATGATAAGTTTAGGGCAATAGCTACTACTGACCAAGACGATACAGAAAATGGCACATTTAATTCAACTGACAGACCAGAACACTAATCAAGAAATATTATTTAATCTTGATACGGTTGTTTCAATCGAAAGAGCAGCAGGACAGACGGTAATTACAACCCGTTGGGGTAGACAACAAGTGCAAGAATCACTTGATTACATATTAACAAAAGCTAGAGAGGACTCAATAAAAGTCGCAGCAGGAGAAATTTAAAAAAAATGAAGAAGAATAAGCTAAAACAAAACGAACTAAATGCAGTAACTTTTACTCAAGTAGTTCAAGGTTATCGGCAAGTGGTAAATAAGTGCAGACTTAACCAGCAAGATGCTTTTTGGGCAATACTTTTGTCAGAAAAAGAGGATGCAGTTGGGTTTTTAGGAGAAGAAGAAGCAAAACGCACCATGATAGGTATGGTCGAGGAAGCATTTAATACTCACGTTAAAATTTAATTATGGAATTAGTAGAGTCACATACAAGACAAGATGCCGATTTAGGAGGCACATTTATTTCGCAAAAAGAAGTAACACTTAACTTTAAGGGAGACGATTTAAAATACTTGCACGAAATGTATCACGGCACAAGAAGCGAATATACAGAAGAACAAATTGAAACCTTAAACGAATTATTGGGGCATATACTGGAAGGCGTAAGTAATTACGATTTGGTATAAAAAAAGGTTGACGTACAAATCGGGGCATGGTATCTTTATCTCGCAATGCAGAAAGACGATAAAATTATGGAGTTGCAAATCGAAGCAAATAGTCCTTACAACGATGGTTGGACTCGTCAGCACTATCAGCGTGAGTTGAATGCTGCGATGAGTGCAGTTCGTGAGTTGGAGGACGAGAAAGCGGCGGCAAAAGCCGAAGCGGAAGCAGAAAGAATCAGAATGACTAAATCAGACAGACGGCTTGAGCTTGAGAGTTTATTTCCAGAGGCATTGTTCGCTGATGGATTTGATGAAGCTATTATCGGTTGGGAAGCATCCTCATGTGTGGTTGTTTACGATTACTTCAAATGTATGAATATATTGATGAAGCGAGACAGCATGAGCAAGGATGATGCACATGAATTTATGGAGTTTAATGTGGTAAATGCTTACGTTGGAGACTATACCCCTAGTTTTGTTCATATTTATGAATAATATTATCCTAAATATAATTCGTACATAATTCACCATACAAATAAATAAATAATATAGAGAGTACATAAATAAGAAATAAATAAATTTTTAAATAAAAGTATGGATATTATTGAGAAAAATAAGGAATATGTACTACTCACCTGAGATTTATTAAAATATTATTTTAAAATTTTAAATAAATTTATATGTTAAATAAGATAATCAATATAATAGAATATAATATAATGATAGTATTAAGTGTGTTTTTATTACTTGCTTTAATTATAGGTAAAGTAGATTTAATAACAAGTATACTAATATATTGTATGTGGTTTTATTTTGGTTTTATTTCATTTCAGAGGGGATACAGCCAAATAGTTGACGAGGAAATGACGAAATATTATAGACAAAAAGTGGATGAAGAATATAATAAAGTAAATAATGAAATCAGTAACAATTAAAATTGGAGATTATGACGTAGAAGTTTTAGAAAAAATTTTTGCGAATGAATCAGACTTCAAACCTCGCGACCCGCGAGATGAATTGCTCGTTGAAATCATGCGGCAAGTAGTCGAGAACCCCAAGGTTGAACTTGGGCCTGACCCCTCCAAAGGTGAATGAAAATAGGCCAAATATAATGCCCCAAATTTTTTAAAATTTTGCCGCATTTTAAAGCATTCTAGTGCATCGAAATTTTTTTAAATTTATGAGCGATATTTAGCTAAATATACTATGTATAGCGACGACTTCTATAACCAAGAGATACAATCAAATATAAAATTATTAAATTCTAATAAAAAGAAAAAGCGAAAACTAGCTGAAAAAAATTTGTTAGAATTAAAAGGGCGGCTAAAGTCCGAATTACGAGCAGCCCAAAACCAAATAAATAAAATTCTAAATAACCCAAATTATGAATGATTTTTTGCTAAATATAAAAAGCCCAAATTATGAATGATTTTTTAATAAATATTACCTGCCAAATTTTTTTAAAATTTTGGTTAGTTGCTTGGCAAATAAAGTAATTTTAGCTTCGTCAGTTCCCCAAAAAAATGCGTGACTTAATTCGTGAATTATTGTTTCATTGTAATCATCATCATCTTGGTGAGGATTTATTAAAATTTTGGCACGACCTCCATCTTGGGGCGGATAGCATAGCCCATCTGCCTTAACTTCCTTACGGGGTTTGCGTATTTTAATTTCATATTTTTGTCCCTCATAATTGGTGAATCTTACACTCGACATATAATATAATATTACACATAACAATATATTAAAAAAATATTTAAAAAAAAGTTTGACATGACTTGCATGATGTCTTAATATATTTCGCATGGCCAAGGTCACATATAATAAAGACGGCACTCCACGCAAACAAGGGAGTGGCAGAAAGAAAGGGAGCGTTAGTTTAATCTCAGTAAAATTGGGCGATTTAATTAGTGCAGGATTTAATAACGACGACACTATTGTGGTTGGCAGAAAATGGCATGATGAAGTTTTTAAAAAAACCGTTGACATTGCCCCTCCAGTAGTAGATACTACTCCGACTGCTGCTGCTGATGCAGTACAAGAAAAAATTGCGTATAAACTGACAACATTTGACTGACATGGAAATACCATTTGCTGAACTGTATGGGCAAGAGAATGTTAAAAAGAGATTATCTTTTTATTTAAAGGCGTTTGAGAAAACTAGCCTTTGCCCATTTTTGCTATTAGTTGGTGCTAAAGGATTGGGTAAAACAGAATTTGCCCGACAATTTGGCAGCAATCTAAAAAATACCGATGGTCGCAATCGACCATTCCTTGAGCTTAACTGCTCCACAATTAAAAATTTGGAGGATTTCTTCGACCAGATTTTTATTCCGCTTATCATGGACAACGAGATTACGGTGCTGTTCGACGAGGCACATGAGTTGCCCAAGGACGTTACCAACGCATTTCTTACCATATTCAATACCGAGAAAGGGCATACCAGAGATTTCCGTTGGCGTGATGGAGAATATCCGTTTAACTTTAAACAGCAAACTTTTTTGTTTGCTACTACCGAACCAGATAAACTGTTCCCGCCACTCAAGGACAGACTGACTAGCGTAGATTTTGAGGATTACACTCCATCTGAGTTGGCACAAATTCTTAAATCTCAGGTTGAGGATATTTCGTTTGAGGATGCGGCTTTGTTGGAGTTGGCAAAAACCAGTCGCGGCAATGCTCGCGATTGCGTCAAGGTAGCCAAGGAGTTGGTTAATTGGTGTGCGGCACATGATACAAGTATTTTTCGTGTTAAGGACTTTCATCAGTTCTGCGATGACTTGGGCGTGAATCCGCTTGGAGTATCTCACATTGAGAAAAAAGTTCTAGCAATATTGCGGCGTGACGGTCAGGCATCGTTGCAGGAGTTGTGTGCGAAAACTGGTTTGAGTCGTACTGCGATTCAACGTGACGTTGAACTTTATTTGATGAAGAAAAATCTTATTAAGATTGACGGCAAGCGGCATATCACCAAGGAAGGTAGCGACTATATCGACCAAGATGTCAAGTCAAAGACAGCGTAAGCATATCGAGGATATGCGGAGGGAGGTCGTGGAGCTTTGCTCCACGACCTCCAACAAGGTGAAGATCTCTCGTATGTGGGAAGCGGCGACCGGTAACATGGCACTCAACGATTACGAAGATAGCGAATATGTCAATGTAATAATATATAAAGGGCCGGATAAATAATATAATTGTAAATAATAAAAAGCTAAATAAGTAAAAGCTAAATAAATAAACACTAAATAAGTAAATAATGTAATTGTAAATAATAAATTTGTAAATAAGTAAATTGTAAATAAGCTAAATATAAATAAGCTAAATAAAGGCATTTTAATAAGTGCCTTATTTTTTTGCATTTTAATGCATTTTTTTCTTGACACGTAACGGCCGGCCGCGAGCCCGCCGAGCGTTACGCGTCAAGCCAAAATGGTAGGCTGGGCGAGAATCGAACTCGCAACCAACGGCTTAAAAGGCCGCTGCTCTACCGTTGAGCTACCAACCCATGGACGCGGAGGTCGGAATCGAACCGACGAATAAGAGATTTGCAGTCTCCCGCCTTACCACTTGGCTACTCCGCGACATTTTGTTCTAGTAATTCTAAAACAATTCTTTTTATTAACGTGCCATCATACATACCACGCAGAGAATTTATTAAAATTTTACGCTCTGCATCTGTTAACTTGATGACGTACTCTCTTTTTATATTGTCCATTTAACAAAAAAATATCCTGCTATTAACGCAACCGTTATTGGTATTAGTATTATCAATGTTTTTTATAGTTGATGTTCTCAACCGAACCGTCCCAACACGCACGACACTCGCCGCACTCGTTGCCCTGCTTTGAGGCTGGACAGTTGAACCCGTCAGGAGAAACACCGCTTGTTGTTAATCCTAATTTTTTTGCCAATTTAGTTGGCGGCTTCCCGTCCACCATATAGGCCGACAGTCTGATTGTCAAATTCTTTGGGACATTAGCAAACTGCATCCACTCCCGCACGAACCGATATTCTCTGGTTGGCAACCAAAATTTGATATGTGGCAACCGCCTTGCAACTTCTGCTATTTTTTCCAGATGCCACACGCCTTGAATGTCGCCGCTATCATGCCAACGAAAATGGCCGCTCTTCTCTTGCTTGCCGATAAGAAAAACCATCTTATCTACCCAATGCAAACTGCTTAAAGACTTTAACCGTTTTTCCATTGCCGCAATAACATTAGGAAAGACATAACGGCCTTTTTTAGCGTAGCAAATCGCACAGATGGAATTAACTATCTCGGCCAGCTTACTGCCTGTGATGCAATTTTTTGCCGGTGTGCTGTATCCGTGGCCCGGCATCTTGGACGGTTTGGATAATGAACCGACCTCCTGTGTTACTGCTTTAATGGTCATTCTCATAACAAAAAAAATTTACCAGCTATCGGTGCAAAAGTCAAGCCCCGAACACAGAGTCTTGACAGGTTTGACACAGCTTTGAGATGCCGTATTCTTTCCGCGACATTTCATCACGGAAATGATTTGCATCTGTGCCGCATGAGATGCACAATTGGTTGTCCGAGGAAACCTCGCGACTACGGCCAAACAGTTGCTGGCCCATGTTTTCAAGGAACGATTCTATTTGAGGACTCTTATTTGTCTCCATACCCCAAGTGTACAGCAAAGCGGCCAAATGTCAAATTTAAAAAAACTTTTTTTTAAAAAAGTTTTTGGTTGACACGTAACGCTTCGCGGGCGGCCCGCCGCCCGTTACATGTCAAGAGAAAAAATCAAATATATTCAATAAAAAACCTACCCGCTTGCGCGGGTAGGTTTGCGTTATGAGGACATGGCCCTCCCCGTAGGGAGGGCCAAGGTGTTAGGCCTCCAGCACGACGTCAGCCTGACGCTCGAACTTGACCCCGCAGTGACCGTCCATGAAACCATGAAGGGCTTGCGTGCGCTTCGGCAACTCATTTAGGTTGCCCTTCAACACCTCGGTGAAGGCGTTGAACATCGACCACGCATTGCGCGGTTTGAACTCAGGGTGGTTCGGCGCGTGCCACTGATTAACCACCTTCTTGATCTGAGTGCTTGTGCAAGCACCAGCGCGGAACGCCTCGATGATAACATCGTGCGCCTCGGAACGGCATAGGCCGTGGTCTTGGTATGCGTTGAAGCGTTGCTTCTGCAAACCCCATGCGTCACCCAACTTGCCGATGGTGCGGGACACCAACTGCGGCAAATCGCGGAGAATGTGAACCGTATGCTTACGGCCCAACTTCACCTCACCATTAAAGGAAAGGTTGTCGCAAACAAAAACATTCGCACCAAACGCAAGCGCAGATGGGAAAGTTTTGTCGTGAGAATTCCGCAGCCCCATGACTGCACCATAATCCTCAGATTCACTGGACTCTTGGCCAGTGCCGATGCGAAACAAACCGAAGTACCGATTTGCATCGTGAGTGAGAGCATGACTTTCCTCAAGGATAGCCATATTCGCACGTCCCAAACCATCGCGAACTAGGTCAACGAGGTGGGCATGGGGGATGGGCGTGTGCGTCCGAGTTGCCTCGGGCGTCACGGACTCCTGAACTTCGCCGTACTCGACTTGGTTCGCCCCGCAGTGTAACATTAAACCTGTCATAATTTTGATAGGGTGTTGACCTCATTGCCAACGAAAAAAGTATGGGGTATTGCCAGATAAAATGCAACAAAAAAAATGCAATAATCCAAAAAAAATTACACCTAAAAAAAATGCACCGAAGGTGCATTTTTTTGTTGACACGTAACGCTTCGCGGGCCGGCCGCCGGCCGTTACTTGTCAAGGAAAAAAACTTCCCTTCGGGAAGTTTTTTTTTAAAATATTTTAAAAAAGAATGTTGACCTCTTTGTTCTATACTGTAGAATTTTCGTATGGCAACACGTAATTCAAGTGTCCTGTGCAAAAACCAAACCAAGTCCGAGTACCGGTTGTGGGTTCTCAAGGCTTTTCACGTTTGGTTGCGTTCTTTGATTCATGTGACTCATACCAAGTCTGGGCGAATGGTTAAGGTTAATCCCGCAACAATATATTCGCTCCCTGCTGACCTTTGGGAATTTGAACAGTTCGTTGCTGGCGAAAGTTTGTCAATTAGTCTTTGCAAAGAAAGTAAGGAAAGTTTAATTGATTTGCATTGTTTTGAAAAGGAATGGCCTCTTTATGCTGCACAAAAAGATAGTCGTTCTTTTCTACTTAATGATAACAATTTATATCGAAATTTTTTCGTTACTTACACGCATGACAGTATTCATGCTAACGCACACGCCAAAAGTACTTTTGGTGCATGGTATGATTTTTGTGGCAATCCAATTCAGCGACATTTGGATGTTGCTATCGCACCGCAAAATTTTGTTCATAATAGTTTGGTGTTCATTACATTCGATTGCAATGTTCAAGCTGGGCTGAAAGTTTTGCCTATTGAGATGCAAGGTTTTATTGCTAAACGCATGATATCTCAAGGCGGCAAGATTTGCGACCATATCACGGACGCAACGGTTGATTACATAAACGCACACACGGGCAACAAAGTCAAGTGCATTATGTCTACCGAGTACCAAGGACAAAAGCACCCGATGATGTTGTTAGGTTTTACCAATTCGCGTGACGTGTTGGAGGTGTGCCATCCCAAACATAGTCGGATTGAGCGATACGTTGAGCCACCTACAAGGGGAGGAGTTCAACCGTTGACTACAGCCAAAAAATCTCAACTTGCCGCAGATTTAAAAACTTACGAGTATAGCCGTGATGAACTGTGCGATATGTATAATTGCACGGCGAGTCAAGTCGGGGCGATAATCGCCCATCATGGTGGAGGTTATGTTACCGCTTGACATGGATCGCCTGATGGCATATTATACAGGCCGTGTACTTAGCGATAGTATTGCTGGGAGGTCTGGTGTTTGCGATATTACTGCACCTGAAATCGAAAAATTAAATTGAAAAAATTAGTTGACATATGGAAGAAGATACGTAAGCTTAGTGCGCCACCTGCGGGGGCGCATCGGGATAAAACGAAGTACACCCGAAAACAAAAACATAAAAAAAGTTTGGATTGAGGGTTGACAATTGATCATGACTAGTGCAAACTTTTTGGAGTGCGGGATGCATATCGGAGCGTTCGCGTGCTGGCTAAGTAGCCCAAGTATTAATCACCAACGGAAAGGATGTTAAATTGAATCTTTCAAAAACACAACTTACCAAGGTCATTAGCGATGCAGTCTCTGCAGCGTTGTCCCTGAAGTCGTCACGGCGGCAGCAGACAACCGAGAAGAGTACTGACCGCAACTCCAACATTCGTGCGGCCATCAGGTCTGGGCGGAGCAAGAGTGCGGTTCGTCGGCAGTATCGCTTGACCGATTACGAGTACCGTGGTCACAAGGCCACCGTCACCCGTATGGCTAACGGCAACTAAGCTGTAGCCGCCCAATCACTCCCGTCTCGGAATATTGCTAGCCATCCGAGGCGGGAGGCGCAGGGCTCCAGTTGGGGCGTTATTGTTACCATTTTGTTAGTAGGTTTAACATATTGGGGTTACTTGGTAAACCTCCTCCCGCAAGGGAGGAGGTTTATTTTTTTAAATTATAATCAATTTAATAGTAAATAGTAAACGATAAAATAGTAAATAGTAAATACATAAATAGTAAATAAGAATACTATAAATAAGGATTTCGCACAATATTTTAAAAAATTATACTTTTGTAATATATTGATAATCAAGCAATTATAAAAAAACGCGTAACGTGTCAACGCGTCCCCGCCGGCCGTTACGTGTCAAGAACTTTTTTTACTTTTGTCAAAAAAAATCCCCCTGTTGAACAGGGGGAGTGTGCTTTTGTAGAGTGCTACTCTTAACTGGGAGCTACCCAGACGGCACAAAAATTAATTTTCACCATAACCAGCGATGCACAAATCACGACCCATTGCCTCAAGCAACCGCTTCCGGTCAAGGCCGCCTACGCTTTTACCGTCGTTGATAGTATAGCGATTAGGGCAGCCGAGTGCAAACCACATTTCCAGTTCAATACTGGAGGGCGTAGAGTACGGCGACCAGTCGAGATGGAACACGCGTTTGGTGGTGACAGCACAATGGATGTCGTGCCAAATCTTACTGACATCATCCTCATGCTCGACCTCGGGGTCATAGTAAAACTCATGACCGTCCTCGATTATCTGCAAGCTTTCCGGCGTCATGTCGGTCTGCTTGAACTTATAGGTTTTCATTTCTCTCATAACAAAAATTTCTACATATATACTGGGAAGTCAGGATTTTCCCATACGAGTTCCCAGTCGTAGGGGGAGTTGGACAAGTCGCACGGGGCGACTTTGCACTTGACGCTCGACTTGGCGTCGCGAGCGAAAGTAATCGCGGCCTCAAGGCCAGCGTGGCTAGCCTCAAACCAGCGGACAGGACGGCGACCAAACTTAACCGCAGCTCGGTTATCCTCAACGAAGTATTTATCATGTACCCTCATAACAGAAAAAAGAATATCAGAATCTCAGAAAAAAGCAAGCATTAATTTCAATTTTTTTTCCTTTTTAAGCCGCGCTTAAATTGTTCCCATGTAGGGCGCTCAGCTTCGGGAATCGCTTTCCATTCCTGCATTTGGGATTTGCGGATAATGGCCAACCGTATGAATTGTTCATCTGTCATAACAGGGATCAGCATAGCACAGCCACCAAAGATTGCAACCCCTTTTTTAAAAAAAATAAAAAAACTTTTTTTTATTTTTTACTTGACAAGTAACAGTTGGGCGCAACCCCGTCGGCCGTTACGTGTCAAGCATTTATTTTTTGCCAAAACACGTAGGACACGATTCAAAGAATTTACACCAGCACAACTCCTCCTCCTCATCTTCGGCCTTGACCATCTCCGCGTCCTGCGCACGGATCGCCTCCTCATTCCACTCATCACACATCACGTGAAACTCCGCACGTGCGGCCTCATCCAACTCAAAAACCTCCTCACAAGTAATATTATCTCTCATAACGAAAACACTTTACCACAAACTCAGAAAAAGTCAACCCTTAATATTAATTTTATTTTGATCTTTTTTGCTTGACGCGTAACGCTTCGCGGCCTGCCGCCCGGCCGTTACGTGTCAATACTTTTTTTAATCTTTTTAGAAAAAAAACACCCCGCTTTCGCGGGGTGTTTTAGTGTTATGAGGAGACCAACTTTTTAAGCTGCGTGATTTCCACTTGGCTTAAAATTTTTGATAGCCGATCAGTTAAACCACCTGCTGTGATGATTTGTTTGAAGTAGCATCTTAAAATTAATTTTTCTCCACTATTAAGGTCAGGCAATGGCTTTTTCATTTAAATATCTTTTTTAATTTACGGTTACGTCTCAAGCGAGCTTTTTCAATATCAATGTCAATCTTGGTGTCGACAATACTCCAGTTGATTTTAATTGTTTTCATAGTTTATAGAATGCGTGTTGCCCAATTACTTTAACAGGCTTTTGGCCTTTTGCCCAGTACGGTTTCTTTTTCATCCATGTTGCGTGGTAATGATTAGCATAACCAATAAACTGACGAGAAAGATTTTTTACATTCTTGGCAACAGTAATTGCATACTTTGCTTGCGGCACTTTCAACAGATGCTCCAAGTCTTTTAACTTTTTGCCATTCCAACAACTGAATTGCCATTTCTTAAGACAAACTTCCGATGGGGTTTGTTTTCTTTCAAATGCTCTCTGAGCGATGCAAGCACCAACAGCATACATTCCCGCTTCCCCCTCCCCTCTGGCCTCCGCCAAAATGGTAATGGCGACAATTTTTTGCTCTCGGGTGAGTTGATGATTTTTGTGCGTGCTTGCATAAACAGAGAAGGCAGTAACAGCAGCCAAACAAGATAAAATAATTTTTTTCATTTTATTGATTTTAGTTTTCGATGGGATACATACCTTCCAACCTATCCATGCGGAACCGCTTGTATTGACCAGTCTCGGTGCAAGTGCCGCCGATGCCAGCGAACTTTTCGCCGTTTGAACGATTCTCAAAAGATTCATCCAATTCGATGCGGTAGCAGTGCATATAGTTCTTGTGGTTCTTAACCCCGTTGTGGATTTCGGGCCGATAGAATATGTTCATGATTTCTCTCATAACAGAAATTAGTTTATCAGGTTTTTCGGTAAAGTCAACAATTATTTTTTATTTTTTTGAGCTTCGGCATCGAGAAGCTTCCGCTTCTCGATGTTAAACTTACGAACTTTTAGCTGGTGATCTTTGATCGGGTCAAAGGCCAGCCACTTGCCGAACATGATTTCCTTTTCCAGTTTTTGGATTTTGATGTCGATTTCCCTCATAACGAAAACAGTTTAACACATCCCCAGAAAATTGCAACCCCTTTTTTCACTTTTTTTTATTTTTTCTAGTCTGTTGATTTGGGCATATCGTTTGTTCCATTTGTCAGCATTACGGGCCAATACTCTTTTGATGGTTTCCTTATCAACTTTCATACAATTAAGATATCATAATAATTCAATCATTGCAAGTAAAAATTTAAAAAAGTTTTTTTAAATTTTTTGCATTTTAGGCTTGACACGTAACGCTTCGGCGCCTGCCGCCCAGCCGTTACGTGTCAAGAAAAAAAACGCACTTTGTGCGTTTTTATTCTATCGTCTGACTAAATCGGACAGCCTGACCAAATCGGACAAGCATGGTTTTGGGTGTGCCATCATCAGGAGCTTTGACAAACTTATCCCATGATGGAGGATAATATACGGTAGTCACGCTGTTAGTATCGGCAAACGATATTTTACGATGCACAACTTCCTTCTCAGTAACCACGCAACCTGTTGAACAGATCGCACCAACTAAACAGATTATTTTTTTCATTTTAACTCCAACCGCGCACTTCAATTATCAATTTTTTTATCTCGCTGACTATAGCGTCAGGAATAATTTGAGTCAACCACTTCGTGCCGTAAGTATAACCGCGATCAACATACAGATCATGTTTTTTTAAAAATTCACATCGATCATCATAATCTGTTGATTCACAATTTTTTAAAATTTGCGTTTGCTGTTGAGTGCCAGCCTGAAGATCATTTAGATGATATTTTTTCCAGTATTTATATATACGGCGAAAAAGATAGTTGTCACCATTCAATCGATATATTTCATCGAGATTTTGTCCAAACGAATCATTTGAGATTTCACCGGACGCGCTAAACGTCCAAGGCGATTCAATCTTTTCAAGCGTCCGCCAATCGATTGCAGACTTGTCGGCTCTTTCAAGACCAAACTCCACTTGACAACGTTCACCATTGTTGCCAACCATTTTTATTGTTGCTGCCATTCCACTCATAATTTTATCCTTGGTAGCGATAGACTCCGAGCAGGTCGCCGTTGTTGCCGTGGGCGACTTGGCAACCGTCCTCTTCCAGCAGCCACGGAAACCCATTCTCGTTGGCCTCTTCGGCCATCTCCAGCGCCGCGTTCATCGCGGAGTGATCCCAACCGGTCTTGTTGGAGAATTCTTCACTGCGTACCTTGTTGGTGTCTTCGTCCTTCCAATACAATGTGTATGTCCTCATAACAGAAAAGATTATTTCACAAATTTTTTTACAAGTAAAGCACTTTTTTCCAGTTCAGCCAATTTTTTTGCGCTCTTGGTCGGCTTCAGTTCATTCAAGAAAAGCAACATAGAAGCTCGAGCGATTGCCTTCTTTAATAGCGGATCAACTTTTTTTGGCGCAGGTGCGGTGGCCTTTGGGAAGGTGGCCATGTAGTGATCCCAATCGATTCCATCAAACGGACTACTCATTTCGGGTTCCTCCCATAGTAGCCAGCCCGTTGGCGGCGTTGGTGCTTCGGATCATTGTTCACAACGTAGACGCGCCCATTCAAGGTAATCGTCTCGACTTCTTGTTTCTTATCCCTCATAACAGAAATCATTCTACCAGACTCTCCGAATAATACAAGACTTTTTTTAAAAAAAATAAAAAAACTTTTTTTACTTTTTTACTTGACATGTAACGCTTGGGCGGCTGCCCGCCGGCCGTTACGCGTCAAGCTTTTTCTTCATTTTTTTACATAAAAAAACACCCCGCTTTCGCGGGGTGTTTATGTTATGAGGTAGACAACACACACAACGGGTCATTACCCGAATTAAATTGAGTTGCTGCCGCACCACCAGCAGTATAACGGGCGCGAGCTGCCTATAAAACTCGCAGGGGTATTTAACTCCGCCAACTCAAAATTATTCAAAGAACATGGTCGCTTTTTTGTGGAGTGCTACTCCTAACTATGCGCTAACATAGGCGCGACCGAAATCGTCAGGGTTATTTTATATCTGCCCTGTCAGATGCGTGGTCGTTTACTTTATGGTAAAGGGTAAAAAATCTGGCGACCACCGCCAAAGATTCCATTCAAACTCGGGCCGGTCAAGTGACCGGCTCGAGGATGCCGATTTGGCTGATGTTGAATCGGCGTATTCCGCAGCTTTCGCCGTTCTGGAACTTGTAGCCGATAATATGGTCAGCGTGTCGTTCGGTGATGGCTACCGTATATTCGTTGGTGCGGCCATCCTGCCGAGTGTAGGTGATCTGGTGGCGTGGTACGCTCTCGATCTGCTTTAGTATTTCTTCTGTGGTCATCATAACTTTATTTTTATTGTGGCCCTTTCGAACCGGTGAAAATATCTTATCAAGTAATCTTCTCAAGGTCAACCCTTTATTTAACTTTTTATTCTTCGCTCTTATCCTTCTTGCCGTAGCTGAAGTTGGCTTGGTCGGCTGCACTCAGCATATGCCGACGATCAACCTTCTGGCCTTTGGTGTTGTGCGTCTGCCTCGTGAAATGCTTGTAGCCTTTCTCGATAGCTTCCTTCAATCCGATCATATCCTCAGCAGAGATCGCTCCCATACCTTCGATGCGTTCGGTCTCGGTCGACTTGCGTTCGCCAAAGTCTTTGTGTCCGAGATTGCGTTGATGCGGTTCGAAGCCGCCCGTCGTGTTTTTGTCTCTTGTTCTCATACTAGCAACAGAAAAATTATTGTGTATTCAGATGTTAAAGTCAACAGGAAATTTCAATTAATCGTGTGTGATTCTCAAGTCGTTGTCGGCAATCGAATCCTCATAAAAGGACACTTCAACCACGCGGTGAATATCGCCAGCCAGCACTTTGTTTCCGTCGATGTCTTTTTCCAACACAACCCTGTTGTGGTACTGGTCAATCATCTCCTGCTCGGTTGTGCCAAGCGGGTAAGTGTTGCTCAACACTCGGTGGACACGGGCCAAGCAGTGGTTGCCGGTGTAGGTTGGGTTCTTCTCCACTTTGAATGTGGCGTTTAGGAATGTTTTCTTATCTCTCATAACGGGGATCAGTATATCAGAATTTTTTTGAAAGTCAACAGTTTATTTCAACTTTTTTTATTTTTTTTAGAGGCTGTCGATTTGATCCTCTTGGCACTCGTCGCAGATCGTTCCGAAGTCATGCTCATTGCCCCACTCCGATACGCTGATGAAGCCTTCCCAATCACTCTTGGCTCCGTCCTCTCTGCCACACTCTTGGCAGACCAACTTTTTGTTTTCTTTTAAGGTTTCCCTCATAACGGAAATCAGTATACAGGAATTCTCAAAAAAGTCAACCCCTAAATCAAAAAAAATTAAAAAAAAATTTAGGCCTAAAATTATTGTTTTTGACAGTAACCCTACCCCATTTATAAAATTTTAGAGTGTTGTTGTGTTATAATAACGGCGGGGGGTGCTTTTTTTCAATATCGAAACTAAAACCAAACAAATCAAAAATTTAGTAAATTAAAAAAATCGGCGGCCTCATTTAATTTCAAATCAATTTATTCTTGACAATATAAATAAAAACGAACAAACTTCTCGCATGACGAAGTTATATTTATTTTTTGTTTTTTTTGTTAGCGCCGTTTCTTTAGTCGCTGGACCAACCATAACGTATGGAAACTCAACTTATCAATTAATTGATGACAAATCTTATACATGGCATGAAGCCAAGATAAAAGCCGAACAATTAGGAGGACATTTAGCAACAATTACCTCTAAAGAAGAAAATGATGTAGTTTTTAATGAATTAAATTTAAAAGGCTTAAATCCGTGGCTAGGAGCCACCGATGAAGATTCTGAAGGAGATTGGCGCTGGATTACAGGCGAAACATGGAATTACACTAATTGGGGCAGTCATGGTAACGATAATGCAAATAACGAAGAACATTATCTTCACTTTCATAAAGACTTTACAGGAAAATGGAACGACCATGGTAAAATCATGTTTCAATACTCTTGTTTTATATTAGAGGTAAAACATAAACAGCCTATTGTTAAAAATTCATATACATTGAAAAAATTCATTCCACCGGGATTTTCAATGTTGAGCATTCCGTTTTCTCAGGGCCAAAACACCGTCAACGACATTTTCGGGGCCAGCCCTGACTTTGTGATATATGAATATACTTTCACAAACAATTTCTTCGAAGGAGAATGGGTTATTAACGCTTACGACTCTGACTTTGAGGAATGGGACTATCCATCACATTTCTTACCTGCCGGAACGGCAGTTTGGGTTTTAAATAATTCTTTTCATGTTAAAATGATTGAATTTACCGGAAAAACTCCAAAAAATTGGAAAAAATCAATTGAACTGTTAATTCCTTGAAATAATATATAAAAAATGAGTCAATATAAAGATTTAGCGCCGGAAATAGTAAGACAGAGGTTAGTCATTGAAGGAACCGTGTCTAAGCCCTTTACGGGCGAACAAATGACTTCTTATTGTGATCAAATTACTCATGTACTGAAAATGACCCCTGTGACCACTTCTATGTGCAATTATGATCCTGATTATGGTTGGTGTGCTTATATGCACTGGAAAGAGTCAGGATTACATATTTATTCATGGGACGATATAAATCCTCCGTTTTTTTCTATAGACATATATACATGTAAAAAATTTGATGAAAATGATCCTGTTAATTTTACTAAAGATGTTTTTGGTGAAAATTTAATAGATATCACGTATCACAAATGATTTTTGTTTTTTTTGTTTTGGTTTTATAAAATTATAATAAAATTTTGAATTATATTGTAACAAAGTTATTTTGAGCTCGGAGGTGCACTTTGCACCGCACGATGCACAAAGAAATGTTGTTTTTTGCAAATACTAGTGTAATATTCTAATAAGAGGTTTGTTACATGAAAAATGGCGGCGAAAAACTTTTTTATATATTAGGATGTATTGCTTTGTCCCCATTTATACTTAAAGAGCTAATAATAAAGGGTTTTCAAAAAATAAGAACAAAAATTAAGAGATGAGGCCGCGAAACTCAATATTCGATGATAAATGGTTTATTGCTTCTATTTGGCTCACTGGGCTAGCTCTGCTTGGCTTTTATTTCATAACTGAGCCTTCCCCAAAAACAGTTATTAAAAATAATAACGTCGATGCGCCTATTTATCGACAAGGATCAGGAGTAAGATGAGAATTCTAATATTAACCTTAATTATAATTTTAAATACAGGATGTGAGTCATGTGGTTGGGAATCTGTAGACACTAGACACTATCATACGCACGAAGTACGGTATATACATTATGGTCATCATTATTACGATCATCACCATCACCATCATCATAAAAAGCGATCTCATAAGCACGAATCAAAGCCTCTCCGCTCTCGTCAGATCGCCCCTCCTAGCAGTAGGCCCAAAACACCCCCTGCGAGTCGACCTATAAGCAAAGGTGTCCCTCAGCCTCCATCACGAGAGCCAACTAGAAAAGATGACTGAGCATGGATATCGACAAAGAAATAAAATTTTTAGAAAGGTGGACTTTATATATTCCTACAGGCGGATTAATTTTATGCTTCCTTCTTCTTTTTCTTTCTACTGGCTGTAGTGGCACTTGGGTATGGCAAAAAGATTACCCTAAACACAGAACTATGTCTTTTAAATGCCCAAGTTGGAATTACAACGAGGCATATGATGAGTTGCATCATATTTACACAACCAGACAGCACGAACCAGTGAAAATAAAAAAATAGTGTAATATTATACAATTATGTCAGAACCTAAAGTAAATGATGAAACAAGTTTGGGTATTAACTTAAAATGGTTAGTGCAGATTATAGCAGTAGCAGCCATGGCTGTCTGGGGTTATTTTGGTATTACCTCGAAAATATCTCAATTAGAAATAGATGTCTTAAGAATGAAAGACGCTGTTGAAATGAATTCAGATTTTCGCGTTAAATGGCCTTTGGGTCAATTAGGAGCATTACCAGATGACGCAGAGCAAAATATGAGATTACGTTATCTAGAAAAAGATATAGAGGTGATGGAAGCTCACGTTGATAGCTTAAGAATCAAAGCAGTGCAACAAGAAGAGCTACACAACCCTCCTCATCCATTTATGCCACAAACAGGCGCACCTAAACAAAAACAAGCGGGCGGCACACGATAAATACTTGAAATGAAGTTTCATACCTATATAAAAGAATATAGGCAAAAATATTTTAAGGATACTGATAAGCTGTGCAAACTACTGGGAATTCCAAAATCAATGTGGCGTAAAATAGAAAAAGGAATCAATCCTCCCCCAAAAAGAAGCATCTTGAGGAAGTTTTCTTTTTTGTGTCACATGCTACATTATGAAGAGCAGCAAATGTATGCGTTAGCTAGACGATGGGAACCATCACCTAATACTCATTCGTGTAATCATGGGTTAATTGATAAAAATTCATCTGCACTATGGAAGGAAGCAATTGCTCAAGAAAACACACCTGATTACGAACATAAGTATTGGAAACGAAGAGAATGAATTTTCCAGCTAAAGGATATAAAGAATTAAAAGAGGATCGCCCTGAAATACCGGCTGACACCTGTCCTCTCATAGACAATACTCTTAAGCATGTTACTGGCATTGAAGTTAATTTAGAACAGCTCAGAGACCAAAATGAAGCTTTGCGTGACGTTGGTAAATTTTGGAGGGCTACCGCTATACATTTACTTGAAGAGTGCTGCGAGTTAAATCGATATATAAATAAACTAGAAAAAGAATGAAATTAGCGTTTATAGATTTTTGGCCCAATTTCGAAGAGGATAATAATTACTGGTATCATCTTTTAGATTCTGCTTATGATGTTGAGATAGATCCTAATAATAGAAATGGTAAAGCGACCCCCGATTTAATGTTTCTTCATACCGACTCTTACAGATTTTTAGATAGAAAAAATTATGTTGACACGACAGCCACTAGAGTATTTTGGACTATGGAAGGCGTGCCTCCAAATTTTGACGCTGATACTTATGCTCCTTATCCTAGTATCCGCACAATAGGTGGAGTTGGATATAATGACCCAAATTCTTTACTTACTAAACTATCAAATGATTTTGATAGATCGTATTACTATGGCCGTTGTGATTTTGCTTTAACCCATGAAATAATGAGTGATAGTCGTCATTATCGTTTCCCTTATTGGGTTTATAATATTGATTGGTTTAATAAAGGTAATTATGGCGAAGACCCAAATTACTTAGTACCTGAAAATGAAATTACTAATAATATTTATTATAATACTCCCAAAACTAAATTTTGTGCGATTTTCATGAGTAACCCTACTTGTCAGAGAGTAGAAGCATATAAGAAGCTCAGCACTTACAAACAAGTGGATGGTTATGGAAATAGCTTCGAGAGGCTTGCTGCAGGACTAAATGCCTATAAAGGAGTAGCAACTCCTTGGGAAAAAATAAAATTAGAGACATTAAAAGATTATCGCTTTTCAATTTGTTTTGAGCATCAAGTAAGAGATGGCTATCATTCTGAAAAATTATTTCATGCTAAGGTAGCAGGGACTATTCCAATTTACTGGGGAGCTTCTACTGTGTCTGAAGATTTTAATCCAGACTGTTTTATTAATTTAAATGATTTTGATTCAGTGGACGCTATGGTGGAAAGAATTAAAGAAATAGATCAAAACGAAGCACTTTATAAACAATACGCTGAAGCACCATTATTTGTAGATAACGCAGTTCCAGATAAATTTAAACCGGCCGCAGTCTTAGACTTTTTCCAAACCACAGTATTAAGTTAATTTTTATTGCGCGTAATAAAATGGTACATTTGCTGATGCGTGGCATTCGTAGCAGCGGTCATAAACTTTAACTAATATTTCTATATCTTCTGGCTGTAATTTAGTTATGTTATACTCGGGCATATTTTTTAACATATCTACTTGTTTTTTATGTACTTGACATGCAGCTATCTGAGCTTTTCTTTTTGCGTTAACATAGTTTTGGAGGGCCAAACTACAAAGCAGAGCTATAACCGCTACGGTTAATAGCAACTCTAGCAATGTAAAGCTCTGATTCATTCCCACTCATCATCCCAATACCATCCCCAAGAGTCATATAGTTTAGGTTCTCCAAAAGAATCGGCCAAATCTCTTAAATTCCATTCTCGAGTATATCGACCTATGCCGCCTCCCATCCAACCTTTCCATGGATGATCATTCAGGTCTGGATAAACAGCTCTTTCTTGTAGCCATTTTATATCCCTATTATTTGGGCTCAATACGGTTTCCAAGCTAGTGTTTGGATCCTTAACGTGCTCTGGTATGTTTTTAGTAAGTTCTTCTAACCATCTTCTAAATTCGGCATGGCCATCAGTAAACGATATGACTGATCCGTTAATATGATAAATGCCCGGCCAGTCCATAGAAAAAATAGATTCTTTGCCTCTTAACGTTGGTACTACCCTAAAGTTGCCAGCGTTTATTGATTCTGCTGGCATTTCAATAAATGTAAACATTTTACTAGGATCAACTACATCTGCATATTTATGATGCACCTTATATTGATTATCATGTAAGAATGGCCATCCTGACCAACCACCCATAAAAATATTCATACTGTATGATCTAGCTCTTCGCACAGTGGTAGTCTTGTTAGAATTAACTGTTTGTGCCATCCCCCACCTTTCCCCGCTCCAGCTGACCATAGATTTATCCTCGGGACATCTGTATATACCTTTACCAGCATATTCGAATAGAGGAGACCATATTAAGGATCTTTCTGTCTGCGCCCATTTACTCCATCTGCTGCCGCCAGACATGCTGTCAGCTACCCAAGCCCTAGGTGCAGTAGGCTCATTGTGCCAAGCAGATGCGTAAGCTATTTTATCGTCTGAATCAAGAGCAAGTTGGCTTACTGCATAGTTTAATTGTTTTTGGTTAGAAATACATAAAGCTTTAGAAGCGCTTTGTTTGCTTTTAGCCAGAGCTGGAAGTAAAAGGGCTGCTAGAATTGCTATGATGGCAATAACGACTAAAAGTTCAATAAGAGAGAAACCCTTATTTGTTTTTTCTATATTCATCGTATCTTCTTCTTCTTTCATTTGAATCAATCTTCCTGTCTATCTTTTCTTGTCCGTTTTGAAGTTTTTCTAATCTTTGAAGAATATACTCTTTTTTTTCTTTATCTTCTATTTTACTGATGTACTCTAAACCTCTTTCAAGTATGCGGGGGTCTATACGAGGCTTACGAGAGGGCACAGGGACGATTTGAGGTCTAGGGGTAGGTGGAGTAGGGGGCGAAGCTTTAACGCTCTTAGAAGAGCTTTTAGAGCCCTTCTCCGCTATTTTGACAGTAGGCACCTTGGTTATTACCGTTGGCAGCCCATGAGTCTTAAAGCTAAGTTGCTGCTGGCTGCTTCCATTATTAATAATAACAGAATTTTTTAAAATTTTGATAACAGAGATATTATCTTTCTGTTCACCTTCAGTCAAGGATAAAAATTTATTTTTTACTATTCCTTTTCCTTTTATAACTAAATGAGCTTTAGGTTTTCTATGTTTTGTAATTCCTGTTAGATAAATTTCAACAGGCGGCATTACAATAGTTACGGGAGGTAAAGCAGGGGCAGGTGTGCTGGAGGCTAACCCAAAAGCATTTCTTTTATGAATTATTTCATAACGATTTTCAGCATAAATACTAGAAGCTAAAAATAAAAAAATAAATAATCTAAATATCACCATCGGCTTTTCTATAAGAATCTTTAACTTTTCCGCCTCTTTTCATTTTCAAAAACATATTGACTCTAGCCATAGCCCATCCTCCTCTACTCATGCCGGGTCTATGTGAAGAAGAGAAAGCTCCCGCACCTCTTCTGTATACTTTTTTAAGTTGCCCTAAAGTAACTTTTTTAGAATGTTTAGAATTATGTTCTTTAACTTTTTCTTTTAAAGATTTTATAATACTTTCAGAGAAAGTTATTTTACCTCCTTTACTACCTGCGCTACCCGGTTTATTTTTACTAGAACCTTTTTTTCTTTCGCTGGGTTTAGCTGGAGTTTGAGCTGATGATTTAGGGCCGGGTCTAGCACCAAGAGCTCGATAGGAATCTTTTTCACAACCACATCCATGGCCACAACCACAATCCTCATCATCTTCTTCGTCTGGATCATCAATATATGCCAAGCTGGGGTTAATTGTAATTAACTCATCTAAATCGAAAATAGTATTTCCGTCCCAATCATATCCGGGGTGAGAACCTTTCGTATAATCGCTGACCGATTTGCCGGCTTCCCACATTTTGCATGACCAATAACGAGCCTTCCACTTTGGGCCAGGACTGTCGCAATTATGGCGGGAACGGAAGTTCTTTCGACGTTGCGGATCGTCTCGCTTGATTTCCATGTTGGGGTCGCCGAAGCGAACAATCACAACATCACCAGCTGAGTTCTTAGCATACACAGCAAATTTCTTGCTCTCATCAGGACTACGAAACGGCTTATTAAGCGTGACAGTCTTGCCACGGTATTCCGCAT
>JAYJLX010061175.1:0-26143 GCA_036873525.1 Chalinula nematifera | reverse complement strand
CACATACATACATACAGGTCATACACATACATACATACAGGTCATACACATACATACATACATACAGGTCATACACACACACACACACACACACACACACATATAGGTCACACACACACATACAGGTCATACACATATTGTAGTTTAGGCTTCTTTTATCACTTGGTACAGAAAAAAGTTTGTCTGTTTAATACAAGCGTTCATGGCTTCTTACAACTCTAGTGTAGTTCTATTTTTCAATAAAGCTGTTTGAAAATTTTTTTCTCCAGTACAGCAATTAAATGTATATATTCCAAACTATATTATATATAACATGTAGTATAATTCTACGGACACATTTTCAAATAAAGATGAGGTAAAGAATGTCCTTTACATGGTTTTATGCTTGTTTGCATGTCCTTACTTACCTCAACATGTCCGTTATAAGCAGCATGATGAAGGCAGGACCTACCGGCTCTGTCATTTGTATCAATAACAGTCAAATTGGAGATAAGAATCTCTGGAAAGATCACATGATAGTCACATGATCAGCATATATGCAATGCTGTAATGGCTTACCAGCACACAGGGCGTGGTTGTTGTGAGCGGCCAATAATAATGGCGTCATCCAGCTCTTCTCCCTGGCCATAATGTCCGCTTGATTCTTGATCAACTCCCTCACAACACTCTAATGAATTAGCAAGAGAAACAAGATGGAGGTTAAGACCATTAGAAACAACCTTGAAACCTCCTCGTAAGAGAAAAATCTCCATAAGGAACTACACTGAAAGCTAATACATAAAATCAGTCTTTATTAGTGTAATCTCTCTCCATAAGGAGGTTCCAATACGTACAAACAAACAAATAATAATGCTATATATATATATATGTATTTCATGACTGTGTGGGAAGGTTGGTGGGAGGGTAAGGTGCATACGTCATGGCCTCTTGCAGCTGCATAATGAAGTGGAGTCAGCCAATTACAATCCTTCACATTAACTTTCCCTCCAGCCTGTACCAGAGCTGCGACACATTCCGCGTCGCCACAATATGCAGCCGCGTGCATTGGGGTACGCTTGTCTTGATCCTATATACAATGAAAATAATAACATACCTTAAACATTCAACAACAAAAACTAAACTAAATTGATAACAATCTCTCCATATCTCTCTGATTTATTTAACTTACAATGGCATTGACTTCCTCCTTCTGGGTGATCAACTCCGTGAGTTGGATGACGTTGCCCTCGAATATCGCCTGTATGATGGGCATGTCATATATCTTGGGTGCACCAAGAGACAGCATCTTGGACAGCTGCAACCTCAACTGATTCCCTAGCACCTAAAACAGATAGACACACAGTAACGAACAGAGGGAACAAGAAAGCAAAAGATACAAACTAGAATAGTTTAAGGAAGAAATTAGGCCTTTAACAAGGTACATATAGTTGATATAGGAAAGCACATCCTTGCAAATAACTATGGTACATTATAATCTGTACATACATAAATACTAATTAGTGCTATAAGTATGAAGTACACATTTCAGCCATTTTTATTTAGCACTACACTTGGTGGCTGGTTTCAAATACACACTTTCCAAACAATACAACAACCTCGTGATCATCTTCTTCATTCATGATGGATGGTTGCAGCTGTCACCATCCAATGAGGGGTGCTTATAAAATAAAAAATGTAGGCTATTCCGAGAGGGAATAGGAAGGGGAGGTGGGAATAAGACTTAGCAAATAAGTAAGCTTTTAACCCCTTAGATCCGGTAACTCAATAGATTATTTAGTCTTTCTCACTACTAAAGAGGTCCTCTGGGGAATCCTCACCTCTTTTTCCACAGACACAGCAAAATCTGGAGAACTTCTTCCTTATAACAGGTCAATCAGAGCCCGTGAACGGAGCAACAAGGGAGATCTGACGGAACTCCGTATATTTGGATTGCGTCATAGTTTTAATAATAAAGCATCATAATTTTAATAATGCTGACGGCGCGGGTAGTTAATTAATAGTTATGAAAACAAACCTTGAAAAGGGCTGAGAAGAAGGAAGTTCCTCTAACTTAAAGGAGAATTTTGTCGTTGCAAATGTAGGCTATTACCTTAGCTGTCATTTATGTGCCTTTACAGGAATAATGAGTGTTTTAACTAGAGCTGGAAGGAAAAAAGGTTAGTGACCATGCCATGTGACCTCACGTGGGTAATAGGCTCAATTGTTTTTTTTTTTTATGTAGCTGGGTTAGAATCACCTACTCCCTTTTTCACTCGATCCTCAAAATCCAAGAGCTCTGTTTCTTCCTCGCCCACTCCCTGCAAAGTCGTGGTGCCTCACAAGAAAGGACCACAGCAGTCCAGTTGCCGACAGCCACTCCCACCTCGTAAATCAACCACAGCAGTTAATAAAGGTGCCAATAATGAACAGACAGTATGGATACAGTGTGACTCGTGTAAGAAATGGAGAAAAATTCGAAACAAGTCAGTTTATAAAATTACACACAGGACAATGCAACCACTACTATCGATCCAGCTGTTATCGGCAGCCATTTTGTAGGTGGGCCAATCTAAGCCCCTCCTTCTTTAATTAATAATATATTTATATTTTCCTTTAAGCGTTCCATCTCTCTTTAATTCCCCTCCTCTCTACAGTTCACATGTAGACACTGGTAAGGAGTGGTATTGTCACATGAACGCTAGCCCTGGTCACAACTCCTGCTCCAGTACTGAAGAGGACTGCCATCAGCTACCAAATGGTCTCATATATGCCTACAAAGGACTCGTCCCTGGACAGCTGGTATGGGCCAAGCTACAGTCATACCCTCCGTACGTAGCATGCACATATACATACTTTTATATTGAAAAGCTCTGAATATATGGTTGTAATAGATTGGGTTTCAATTATTGTATAATTATTTGTTTTTTTTTGTTTGTATAAACACGCATTTCATAATAAAGTATATTTAATCAACTATTGTTTCAGTGTTGGGTTAGTATGGTATGGCTTTTTTGTGTCACTGATATGCTTGTTTTTGGTGTACTAGTATTTGTTTCAGTATCTGTTGTTATATGTGTATTATATTCTGTGATAGATGGCCGGCCATTGTTACTCCCGATCCATTCACTGACAATAATCACATTGAAGAGGTTATGGCAGAGAGTAATGGAGGGAGAGAGGAGGAGAGTAATGGATGTATATATCATGTGGAGTTCCTTGGAAAGCAACGAACACACTCATGGCTACCAGAAGAAATGGTAAGGCTATTTGAGACACTTTATTAAGCCTGACTCACACAGGCTATGTTACAACCAGAAGTGCAATGGTCAATAGTATACTCAACGTAAAAATAATATACGTTTTTATTCTTACGTTACGTACTCTTTAGTATTGACTTCCGGTTGTAATGTAGCCCGTGTGAATTGGCTTTAAGCCTTTAATCTTATTAATAAGGTATCTATTAAATTGCAGCAAAATCTATTAGTCTTTTTCTGCCTCCTTTCTCATGAAATAGGTAGAGCCATATCGACGTGGCCATTGTTCTTTGGGTAGAATCCTTGCTTCAAGGACCTCTAAGGTACCTGCTAAATTAAGGGAGGCCATTGATGAGGCCAACTCTATCCAGGAGTTCAGTAATGCTGAGAGACTAGGGAAGTGTCAGTATATACCTGGGAAAAAACTAGGAAGGGGCAAACTCAAAGGTGAGCTCAGGATATTTTTACAGATTTTGATTATCTCTGTATCTACCAAATTGTACTGAGATAGCATTCAAAGCCTATTTCTTTCTCTCTATATAATTATTATATTAAAATTATTGTGTTATGTCATTATTGCATGCTGAGCTGCTGAGTTTCAGGAAAAAATTGACATTAAATGTTATTTACAACTAAACAGATAACTTTCTTTAGTGGGTATAAAATATAACTATATTGTTACTTTTGTTCAAGTTTGTTCTTCTATTGCCTGTTGTAATTTTGTGTATACTGGAATGTTATTCATAGAGAGAGCCATGAGTAGAGGTGTGTTCCCATTTATATCTGGAATACTTGGATTAGCATTGGCTTTTAATAGTTTCTTTATAACAAGTTGATGGTCTCCTGCAACTGCCAGAAGCAACGGTGTTTCTCCAACATTGTTTTGAATATTGGGATTGGTACGTGTTTTTAGTAGTAGTTCAACAATTTTAGCATGTCCTTTTTCACTAGCAATCAATAAAGGTGTGTCACCGTTCAGTTTATCTGGAGTGTTAGGATCAATATTTGGTTCCTGTAGAAGCCTTTCTGCAACTGATGCACTTCCATTAGAACACGCCCTCCATAAAGCCGTAGTTAAATTGCCACTCCCACTTACAATATTCAGAATAGCTTTTGCTTGGAGTAATTTATCAATAACTGATACATGTCCTTTGTCGCATGCTAATGTCAGTGCTGTTTCCCCATCGTGTTTGCGTTGAATGTTCGGATCTGCTTGTGCTTTTAGCAATCTTTCAGTAACTTCTACGGATCCATTGAGAGCAGCTCCCATCAGAGGTGTTTCTTGTTCAGTGCCACAAAGATTTGGATCTGCTTTCTCCTCCAAAAGTCTATCAACAATAGCCAAGTGTCCATTAAAACTGGCAGCACACAATGGAGTGGTAGTGGTATACTGGTAGGCAGGTATATTATTTATATTTGGTTTTGTATTGTAAAGATTCGGATCAGCTTTACTTTTAGCTTGTAACAATTTCTCAACAAGTTCCAAGCTTCCCATTGTGCTGGCTATCCATAAAGGTGATTTTCCTTCATTATTGATGACATTTGGGTCAGCATTTAACTCCAAAAGTTTTTTGACTAATCGGATTTTATTCTGTAGCACTGCTTGTAGTAGTGGTGTGTTTCCGTCAAGTAGAGACTTACAATTTGGATTGGCCTTAGCGTTTAGAAGGGTATCAGCAACTGTAGAATGATTGAAGTGTACTGATACTTGTAGAGGGGTTAGTCCATACATAGTAGCAATATTTGGATCCGCATTTTTTTCTAAAAGCTTTTTAACAACTGGAAGGCAACCTTCTTCACTTGCATGCCATAATGGAGTACATCCCACTGAGTCAGCCATATTAATAAAGGTAGGATGTCTCTCGATCATTGTCTCCACGATCTTGACATTTCCACTTATACAAGCTAAATGAAGTGCTGTTATTGAATGAGCTATAACACCACTATCAGCACCGCTATCTATTAGCATTTGGAATATTTTGGTACTCTGGGTACTGTATATTAAGGCAGTTATGTTTTTTGCTGTACAAATATTGGGATCAGCGTTGTATTTTAGGAGTAACTGAACTAGTTCCTCATTATTATTACGACAAGCAATCATGAGAGGAGTGGAGTTGAAAACAGAGAGGTAAGATTGATTTTTGTTTGCATCATTGATGGCCTGCAAATGCCATCCGCCAATCGGTTGCTGAATTATTTGTTCCAATAAGTCAATAACTTGTTGATTCTCATGACGCTCTGCAAACTCAAAACGAAATTCAAAACTATATGGTAAACAACATATATTCAATCCTTCGAAAGCTTTTTTATCATCAATTTCAATCATATAAATTCCCAATGAAAATGCCAAGCCGTTATTTAATTTGAAACTTTCAATTAGAAGCTGCTCTTGATTGCGAGGCACTAAAAAAATATACAAACGGCATGTTTTAAACTTTGGGTGATGATTAATTCGAAACCATTGGAAGTTTATAAGTGGTACTGAAGGGAAAATCAATTTAATCAGCTGTTCAGCATACCACATGCTGCATGAGCTCCACTCATCTACTAGTGTGAGAGTAACACGAATATAACTTTCATTTGGTTGGGAATCTGGAATATATTCTTGTAGTTTGTTGGCTAATTCGCTAAGTCTACCAACTCTTTTTACCTCTTCAATGGCTTCACAATAATGTTCAATACGCTGTTGTAGATCCTTTGATAGATAGGACGATTGACTTGATAGAAGAGCAGTATTGAGAAAATTGTGCTGACGCTGGAGTTGTTCATAGTAACTATTAATAACTTGTGCTGTATGATTATCATCACCAGCTGTCGTATTGTGTAATTCAGCTTCTTTTTTAATGTCCAATACTAGTTCAGTAAAGATAGGCATGTAGATTTTTAAATATTTCAACGAATAGTTGGTGGACACCTCTATTTGGTTGCTAAGCAATTCCTTGTCATTACACTTTACGTTAGGATTTACTTTAAGATATTCCATCAGGAACTTCACAGCTTCAATATTATCTTTAGTGGTTGCTTCAATCAAACTATTCTCAAGTGAGAATGGTTCAGTATTCCTGTTCACAACCATATAGACATTTCCTATTGAGACACTTACAATACCTAGTAATCTCATGAACTCCATTTTCCTGGCACAACTCACAATAAACGGTAGTAACATGTTATCAGTAGCAATGAAGGATAGTACTAGAGACCCTTGGCACACTTCATACCATGGGACTTCATCGGGATGCATTATCGGGAACAGAGTTTGAATCAACATCTGAACAACCCAAATGGTGATCTCTTTATTTAAGCTATTGTTTACTCGAATCGTAACAAGTTTGTAGTTGGTAGTTGGTCTCAAGTGATCACGATAGTGCTTCAGTGCCTTAACCAGTGACCTCACTGGAGTGCTCTTGTTGAATGCTGTTATTTTCTCATCGTAGTCTTCTGCTCGTTGTGCAGTACTGCTGGGACGGAGAACTTAACGGCTAATACTACAAGTAAATATGGGTTAAGGAAATTATAATGAGGTCTGATGGACCTAAAGAATCCCTGGGAATCTCGACTTGTGCATGGTTCAATTGCGAAAACCCTCTCTTCTTCAACGCGATCAACTAATGAATCAATAGTAACTTGGCCTTCTTTCACTTTACTTTCAATTTCATGCTTCACATCTGTTGCTAGATCTCCAAACAACTTATTTAACCCTTTCAACTCATCAACTACACTCTCTGGCACATCATACACCTCCTCCTGTTTGGTTACTTGGGTGAGCTCAGTTGGTATCGAACTAACGGCCTCGTTCTATAAATAATTTATTAAATAATATTTTATAATAGATAAAAAAATTGTTGTAACGATTATAAGTATTAATTGAGGATAGTGTATGGGTTGGAAATGTAAGTTACATACAATTAGTATGTTCTTACTTCAACTGATGTAGATTGCTTTGGTGACATTGCTACTGTGTTGCTTGTTGGAAACGTTTCTTTAATTTTTTTGGCAATACTAATTTCTTTTGCTGTTTCAAGAGCACTAACAGTATCATCCCATGTGGCCTCAGAGTAGACCTCTAGCCACTTGATATACAGTGCCATCTTCTGGTCAATAATGTCATCACGATTGATTCTTTTAATAGCCTCAATATCTGGATGCTTTATTCCAGGTAGATGGAGGGCAAACCGCTCCCATTTCATTAAGCCATCCAAGTGCTTATCTAGTAACACTACTGTGGGTTGTTTGGACATATTGATAGTGTGAATAGATCTATAATAGAAATGATTTTAAACTAAACAGTAAAATACATGATAAACTTACTTTACTTTCCTTTAAACTTCTTTTTCTTGATCCACCCTACCAAACACTGACCAATGAATATGTTTAATGGGATATGGTGTCATAATGTATGAATTTAATATTACACATGTACAGAGGGAGGGGGGGGGAGGAGGGAGGGAGAGAAGAATGAGTTTGCCATTTTAATTATTAATATTTACCATAATGAGAACTAGCACTTTTTCATTACAATATGTACATCTTTTCAGTTGGTGATAAACCTAATCCTAAAGGGAAGAAGCTGGTCAGGATAAATGAGGCACACCCCTTTACTACCCCTTCGTTAATCAATGTGATGGACAATAATTCTAAAGGAACATTCCCTCTTCCTCCTACTGTAGTCCCCTCCCCTACACTACCCACTGGTTCACTGTGCAGCGATACATCAGCTAAACATGTGGTACCACCTGCTGTTAATACACCTATGGACATGGCACCCGTTGTCATGGCAACGGGATTACAGGTCCTTCAGATGTTTGGAATAACCATTGACAAAGACACGTTGACTGCTGCTGGTTGCCATGGTAACAATATACCACCTACCAATGGTACAATGTCTTCACAGTTCAAGTCGACCCCATCACTTCATACTAATACCACCATTACTAATGGAGACAACACTAATAATGGAGGAGGAAAGACTAATAATACAAGTAATAGTATGTTAATATAGCTGGATTCCAGTATATGGGACTATAGCTATGACATTGCATACAAATATTGCAACTATATAGTCTAATTAAACAATCACTCAATTGTTGTTCTGCCCACATATTATACAAACCTTCTCAGCTTGTGTCGTATGTGAGAATCCAGCTTAAGACCACATCCATTTAATTAGTCCATGCATGCTATGTATTTATTAATTAGTAACTTTATTATTAATCCCTCTCAATACTATTAGGTTCTTCTTCATTATTGTGTGCTATATCTGCTAATAATAATACCCGGCCCACTGCTACCAGTACTGGTATTAGATTATCTTCATTAGGGGCGTGTCCACAAAGAGGAGTAAAGAAGCCTTCAGCAAGAGGGCGTGGACGGAAGCCACGCCTACCTAAATTAGCTACTGGTACTAGAACAGTAATTCCTCAATCATCCACTATTAAACAATATTTCAAATCAACTAGTAATGGAGGAGGGAATGGTTAGTTATCCAAGTACATGTACACATACATTTATTTATTTATAGAGTATTATACGTTCTATATGCAATAGAGTTACCATTACCAACATATGATACTAGTACCAGTCTACAGTTAGCCCCACCCACTGATGATGTCACATTGGATCAAGTTGTGCCTGAAGTGAGTATAATTTTACATGCATAATAATTCTTGTAGTACTGATTTACGTTTGTATAAGATCTCTATTGCTATACATGCGTGGCATATACTGGCCGTTTTTATTATTAGAATACACAGTCACTAGACACCCTCACACTAGAGGTAATAAATGATTTAACTGACATGGAGAACCTACTAGAGATATGGGATCATGATCAACAGAATTATTCATCTTCTTTAACACAGCAACATATCACTATGGATCAGTCTGCCATAGAGTGAGTTATTAACATAGCATATGCACTCTCTTGCGGTTAATATATGTCCGTTCTATTGACAGTAGTGGTAGCCTGCCCCACCCATCCACCCCACCCCATGATAATGAGATACTTTCACTCTTAAAAGAATTACAGAACTTGGAAGGAGCTATTGATGATTATAGTTGATTTAATGCAACAAAGAAGACTAGTTTTTTTTTGAATTTATTATTTATAAAAGTCTAGCTAAAAGCGTTATTTTACAATAATATGACTATATGATGTACTAATACTAAAAAAAGTTTCTCAAGCATATTATATGTGTGTCAGCGGTGTATTGTGTATAATTTGGAATAACAACAATTAGTTTGTAGTATATAATGCCTGTAGTAGTCTCATTATTAGTGGGATGTTGCCAATCATAACTGCTGCCCATAGAGGTGATGTTCCATCTGGAGTTGAAATGGTTGGATCAGCATTCGCTTGCAAAAGCATTTTAATAATTGGTGATGGGTAGCGATGTTGAACTGCTACCAGCAATGGTGTTTCACCAGTATTAGTAGAAATATTTGGATCTGCATTGTACTCCAGTAGTTGTTCAGCTATTGCCCAGTGCCCTCTGCTGATAGCAACCAGCAGTGGTGTTTTACTACGGTCACTTGGAATATTTGGGTTTGCATGTGCTTCCAGCAGTAGTTCAGCAATTTCAGTATGACCGTTATGAATGGCTATTAATAATGGTGTATAACCATCCCATTTATCTCGAGTGTTAAGCTCAATGTTTGGTTCTCGTAGAAGCCTTTTTACGACAGATAAATTTCCAATAAAACATGCCCTGCACAGGGGAGTGGTGGCTTTTGGAATATTTGGATTAGCCTTTGCTTGGAGCAGTACATCAACAACTGGTATATATCCATAGTCACATGCTATTCCCAGTGCTGTAATCTCATCAAATTTACGCTGAATATTTGGATCTGCTTGTGCTTGTAACAGCCGCTCAGTAATCTCTACAGATCCAATGAAAGCAGCTGCCATCAGAGGTGTAAAACCCTCACTACCGCTAAGATTAGGATCTGCTTTCCCCTCCAGAAGTCTATCAACAACAGTCAAGTGTCCTTCTCTACTTGCAGCATACAGTGGAGTGGTAGTAGTGTAATACGGCATTTCTAGATCTTTTTTACTGCAAATGTTCAGATCAGCATTAGCTTGTAACAAATTTTCCACAAGTTCCATGTTTCCACTTGCACTGGCTATCCATAAAGGTGATTTTCCTTGAGCATTGATCACATTTGGATTGGCATTCAATTTTAAAAGCCTTTTCACCAGTTCCACATTTTCTTGATGCACAGCTAACAGCAATGGTGTTTCTCCAGTAGAAGAAGAAATATTTAAATCTATTTTGCATGTTTTGCACTCTAGTAGCTTATTAACTACTGACAAGTGTCCACCATGTATTGCTACTAATATTGGTGTATCCCCGTGATTACATTGAATGTTGGGATCTGCAAGTGCTTCAAGTAATCTGGTAACAATTTCAGTATGGCCATTAGCACAGGCTACCAATAGAGGTGTGTCACCATCTACATTTGGAAGGTCAAGATCAATATTCGGTTCTTGTAGCAGCATTTCCACAACTAATACATTTCCATCAAAACATGCCCTCCACAAAGCAGTGAATTCTTGTGGAGATACTCGAATGTTCGGATCAGCCGTTACCTGGAGCAGTAATTCAATAACTGCTGTATGTCCATGGCTACATGCTACTGTCAGTGCTGTTTCCCCATCAGTACTGTTTTGAATGTTTGGATCTGCTCGTGCTTGTAACAGTCGCTCAGTTATCTCTACAGATCCATTGAAAGCAGCTCCCATCAGAGGTGTTAATCTGCCCCTGCCACAAAGATTTGGATCTGCTTTCCCCTTCAAAAGTCTCTCTACAACATACAAATGTCCCTGACTACTTGCAGCATGTAATGGAGTGGTAGTTGTGTAATACGGTTGTACCATTTTGTCTTCATTTCTATTGTACAAGTTCAGATCAGCATTATATTGTATCAATTTTTCTACTAGTTCCATATTTCCCATTACACTAGCTATCCATAGAGGTGATTCTCCTCGAGCATTGATTACATTTGGATCAGCTTTCATTTTCAAAAGTTTTTCTACTAATTGTAATTTATTTTGAGACACAGCTAATAGCAATGGCGTTGATTCATCAATTTTAACTCTGCAATTCGGATCAGCCTTGGCTTTTAAAAGTTCATTTGCAATAGAGACAAAACTATTGTTTAATGCCCTTAGCAGAGGAGTTACTCCATCATTATCAGCAAAATTGAAATTTATTTTTTCTTGTAGAAGTCTTTTGACAACAGGAAGGTTGCCTGCATGACTAGCATACCACAATGGAGTACGCCCCATCGCATCAGCGATATCGATAAAGGAAGAATGTCTCTTGATCATTGTCTCCACTACCTTAACATGACCGCCACAGCATGCTAAATGAAGTGCTGTAATTTTCAATGATGTTGCAACACTGCTATCAGCACCACGGTCTAGTAATAGCTGGAATATTTCAGTACTGTGGCTACTGTATATTAAGGCAGTTGCGTTTCGTACAGTACAAATATTTGGATCAGCATTGTATTTTAAAAGTAGCTGAACTATTTCTTCATTACCATTACAGCAAGCAATCATGAGAGGGGTGAAGTCAGAATCAGGGATGAAAAGGCAATTATTGTTACTATCTCTACCTGCTATGTCCCATGATGTACCAATCGGCTTTTGTGTGATTATTTGTTCCAGTAGATCAGTAGCTTCTTTATTTTTATAATGTTTAACAATCTGAAGTCCTTTTTGGAAATAATAGCCATAAATCATATCATATCTTCCTCTGAAAGCTAAAGTATCATCGATTTCAATCATGAATACACCCAATCCATGTGCAATCTTCTCCTCGAGTTTATTACAGCTGCCAATAAGAGTTTGTTTCAGGTCTTTGGGCATTAAAAATTTAATCATAAGAAATTCACTGAAGTGATAATTGTTGGAAATCCTGAACCACTGAAAGTGTTCAAGTGCTACTGAAGGAAAGACAAGCTTGAATAACTGCTCCATGTTTTGCATGCCACATGAAGCCCAATTACTGCATAGAGTTAAACTAACTGGAATAAACTTGCTGTCTTTCAATTGTGAGTCCGGAATAAAATAGCTTAGCTCTAACTCGTAAAGTTTAGCTTCTCTTTTTATCTTCTCAATGCCCTCACAATACTGTTTAATATGTTGTTGAAGATCCTTTGATAGATGAACTGATTGACTTGACAAAAGTGCAGTATTGAGAAAATTGTGCTGACGCTGGAGTTGTTCATGATAATTATTAATAACTTGTGCTACGTCACTATCATCATCATTGCCTTCCATCTTGTGTTCCTCTGCTTCTTTTTTAATGTCTAAAACCAATTCAGCAAATCTATTTTTATACGGCATTAATAATTGACTTGTCATATTGAAGGAATCCATTTCAAGATCCAACAACAAGTCTCCGTTACTACATTTCATATTAGCATTTACTTGCAGATTTTCCAACAGGAATTTCACAACTTCAACATTATTAGTAGCTATCGCTTCAATTAAACTATTTTTGAGTGAGAATGGTTCAGTATTCCTGTTCACAACCATATAGACATTTCCTATTGAGACACTTACAATACCTAGTAATCTCATGAACTCCATTTTCCTGGCACAACTCACAATAAACGGTAGTAACATGTTATCAGTAGCAATGAAGGACAGTACTAGAGACCCTTGACCTATTTCATACCATGGGAGTTCGCTTTTGTGCATTATTGGGAACAGAGTTTGAATTAATGTCTCAACAACCCACATTGTGAGCTTTCGATCAAAACAGCTATTTATGCGAATTTTGACTTTATTGCTTGAAGTTGCTCTCAAGTGATCTTCATGATAACATTCCAGTGTACCAATCAGTGAACTTACTTCAGTGGTCTTCTTGAATGCTATTATTTTTTTTTCATAGTCTTCAGCTCGTTGTACAATACTGCTAGGGTAGAGAAATCGAACTGCTAATAGTATTAGCAAATACGGGTTGAGGAAATCATAGTGGGATTTAATGGATTTAAAAAAACCCTGTGGATCTTTAGTCGTACATGGCTCGATAGAGAAAGCTCTCTCTTCTTCAACTCGATTCATCAATGAATCTATGGTAACGTGGCCTTCTTTCACTTTACATTCAATTTCATTCTTCACATCTGTTGCTAGATCTCCAAATGACTTGTTTAACCCTTTCAACTCATCAACTACACTCTCAGGCACATGTACCTCCCCCTGTTGGGTGGGCTCAGCTGGCTGAGAACTAGCAGGAACAGCTTCATTCTAATAGGAATTTAAAGTCGGGTAAAATTAATGATGAACATGAGATGTGCATTCGTAGGATAATGTTTAAACCGTACAAAATATGCATGGGTGTTATACCTCAAATGATGGTTCTTTTGATGAGAGTGGTATTGATCTGTCAGCTGAAGACAGCATATTTTCTACTGCTTGGGCAATAGTGTCTTCGTCAGCTTTATGAAGAGCATCAATAACATCATCCCAAGATGCATTGGGGTAAATTGCAAGCCATTTTGCATATAAGGCTGACTTCTGGGCATCAATATCATTTGATTTGTTGTATTTAATTTTATCGATATGGGGTTGCTTTATTTTGGGAAGGTTTCGTCCAAATCTTTCCCAGTTTCGCACCAAGTCTTCAAGATAAGTTTCAAGTTCTTCTACTGTTGGTTGTGACATAATGGTAACAAAAATAGATCTTCCTCTTTCTAAATTATATTGCTCTTACTTTGCTCAACTATGTAATACACCCTAATGTGAATTATAAAATACACCTCATGAATTTACTCATTAGAATGCCCACTATTCAATTAATGTGGGTGCATGGTTCAGCCCAGACCTTTGGGTGTGGCACATGCATTTCTTGTCTATGTGCTGACAATTTGATTCCAGCACAAAAAAAAAATTCCATTGAAATTGTCTGGTGAATGATGGATTGATGATTGAGAAGGTATTTAATTATTATTATACTAATGAAATGTGATGAATAATAAAACAGTTCATAACCGACGAAGGAATATAACATTCAACTCGATCCATTATTAATATAGTCTTATACAAACAGACAGACAGACAATTAAGTCATGTACTAATACTAATATCCATAACTAACTATACCTTATTCCTCCACCATTGTTATGCACTGATAGTGATGCTAGAGCAGCAATGGTTTCATCACACTTCTCCGCCTCAGCATGAGACATATTGAGAACGTGACTAGACTGCTGTAGTATTGGCCAATAGGACTCTACAGAAAGAGAGAGAGTGAAAGGATAGTCAGCATACAATGTGTGAGTGAGGTACATTTTGTTTATAGTCCACTGATTTTAACTTGACATCTGCTCATTAATATTCATTGACAATAATTATAATTATACTCCTAACCCCTTCTCTGACCAGACACTTTATACAGTATCCAGCCAACTCACACAGTGACAATAACTCATAGCTATGGTAATATAAGGAGAGGAGGGTATATGTTCATGTACATGTTAATATAAGAGAGGAGGGTATGTGTTTATGTACATGTGAATATAGGAGGAGGGTGTGCATTCACGTACATGTAAATAAGGAGAGGAGGGTATGTGTTTATGTATATGTGAATATAGGAGAAGGGTGTGCATTCGTGTACATGTAAATGAGGAGAGAAGGGTATGTGTTTATGTACATGTGAATATATGGGTGTGTGTTCATGTATGTTCATGAGGTTGTACTACAGCACACAGAAAATCAACCAATAAGTTATTATTATCATAATTATTTCTAAATAATGAATGTATCATAGTAAATATTAACTAGTTATCATTCCTTCATTGCTTGTTCGATCGTGTTGAGTATCAGGGAACAAACTTCAAAACTTTCCTTCGATTGTGAGTGAACAAGTTTATTTGCCAAGTCCCATGAACTTTTTCCATGAACAGAAGAAATGCTAGGATCTGCTTTGAATTCGAGTAGCTTTTCAACTACTGACAGATGCTTATTGCGTACGGCCATCATTAGAGCTGTTGTCCCATTGCTATTTTGAATGTTAGGGTCTGCATGTGCTTTCAGCAATAGTTCAACGATTCCAACATGCCCCTTTTTACTGGCTGCGAATAAAGGTGTGTTATCAGGAGTCTTGGAATCATCTTGGGCCTTCTGTAGAGGTATTGCTGAGTCATCAAATTTTTTCGCATGAAGATTTGGATCAGCTTTCCACTTCAGAAGTCTTTCAACGATAGCCAAATGTCCTTTCTCACTTGCAGCATACAGTGCAGTGGTACGAATTTTACAGTGTTTTGCGCACAGTAAATTAGGATCAGCTTTAGCTTGCAACAATTTTTCCACAATTTCCAAGTTTCCCCTTATGCTGGCCATCCATAAAGGTGATTGTCCATGGCAATCGAACACATTCGGGTCAGCAGTCCTTTCCAACAGCTTTTCTACTAACAGCAAGTTACTTTGAAGTGTTGCTATCAGTAATGGTGTCAAATCATTAACTCTATTTCTGCAATTCGGATTAGCCTTTGCTTTCAAAAGTTCATATGCAACAGGGACAAATTCATTATACAATGCTTTTAGCAGAGGAGTAACTCCATCATTATCAGGAATATCAAGATTGGCTCGCTCTTCAATAAGCTTTTTAACCACAGGAAGGTGACCTTCATGACTGGCAAACCATAGTGGAGTACATCTCGTTATCGTAGTCATATCAATAAAGGTAGGATGCCTTTTGATCATTGTCTCCACTATCTTGAGATTACCACTCATACATGCTAAATGAAGTGCTGTTTGCTTCATTGATGTAGCTATAATACCGCTATCAGCACCGTGGTCTAGTAGCATATGGAATATGATAGGGTTGCTGGTACTGAATAGTAAGGCAGTTATGTTCCGTTTAGTACGAATATTGGGATCAGCATTGTATTTCAGGAGTAGTTGAACTAGTTCCTCGTTATTATGATGACAAGCAATCATGAGAGGGGTTGAGTTAAAATCAATGAGGTATTCTTGATTTTTGTTTGAATCAATAATATACTTTAAGTACCATCCGCCATATGGTTGCTGAATTTTGTTCCAATAAGCCAATAACTTGCTGATTCCCATAGTGCTTTGCATCCTTGAGAGCTGTATCAAAGCTATACAAGATTAAACTGCGTAAGTATATATTCGATTTTTTACAGTCAATTTCAACAGTATAAATTCCCAGCAAATCTGCTAAGGTTTCATCCAACTCAAGACTTTCAATAAGAACCTGCTTCAGATTGCTTGGCACTAAAAAAACACATGAACGACATTCATAATCTTTAAACTCTGGGTGATGATTAATTCGGAACCATTGAAAATGTTTAAGTGGTACTGAAGGGAAAACCAACTCTATCAGCTGTTCAACGTACCACATGCTACACGAAGTCCAGTCTCCTAGTAGAGTGAGAGTAACATGAATATAACCTTCGTTTGGTTGGGAATCTGGAATATATTCTTGTAATTTGTTGGCTAATTCACTAAGTTTACAAGCTCTTTTGATCTCTTCAATGTTCTTACAATACTGTTTAATACGCTGTTGTAGATCCTTCGATAGATAGAATGACTGACTTAATAGAAGTGCTGAATTGAAGATATTGTGCTGATGCTGAAGGTGTTCATAACTATTAATAACTTGCACTACATCACTATTCTCATCACCTTCAATCGTGTGTTCCTTAGCTTCTTCTTTAATGTCCAAAATTAGATCTGTGAAGGTGACTGCATAGGTCTTTAAACATCCCAACAAGTAATTAGGCTCTACATGCACAAATTGGTTGTTATATGAATGTTTGTCATTACCTTTCACATTAGGATTAACTTTAAGATGTTCTAACAGGAATTTCACAGCCTCAGCATTATCTTTTAATGTTGCGTTAATCAAACTATTCTCAAGTGAGAATGGTTCAGTATTCCTGTTCACAACCATATAGACATTTCCTATTGAGACACTTACAATACCTAGTAATCTCATGAACTCCATTTTCCTGGCACAACTCACAATAAACGGTAGTAACATGTTATCAGTAGCAATGAAGGACAGTACTAGAGACCCTTGGCATACTTCATACCATGGGACTTCATCAGGATGCATTATTGGAAACAGAGTTTGAATCAACATCTGAACAACCCAAATGGTGATATCTTTATCTAAGCAATTATTTATTTGAATTGTAACGATTTTATTGTTGGTAGTTGGTCTCAAGTGATCTTGATAGCGTTTGAGTGTATTAACTAGAGATCTTACTTCAATGCTCTTTTCAAATGCTTTTATTTTGTCACGGTAATCTCTTGCTCTTTGTGCAATGACACTATTTGAAAGGAATTGAATCGCCAGTGTTACAAGCAAATACGGGTTGAGAAAATTATAATGAGGTCGGATGGACCTAAAGAACCCCCGGGAATCTTGAGCTAAGCCACATGGCTCAATGGAGAAAGCTCTTTGTTCATCGATGTGATCAATCAATGAATCAATGGTAACTTGGCCTTCCTTCACTTTGCTTTCAATTTCACCTTTTACATTTGTTGCTAGAGGTACGAAGGTGTCATGTAGCTCTTTTAATGTATCAACTACATTTTCTGGCATGTCATACACCTCAGCCTTTTGGACTGGGGATGGTGACGGTGAACTATCCTAAATAATTGAAAAATAATTAGTTTTAATTAGTGATAAAGGCTGATGGTAATGAAGGATATTGTATGTATGGGAAATTTAAGTTACATACAGTTAGTATATGTTTTTCTTACCTCAACTGGTAGTGGCTGCTTTGGTGACATTACTGCTGTGCTATTTATTGGAAAGGCTTCCTTAACTTTTTTGGCAATCCTAATTTCCTTTGCTGTCTCAAGAGCACTAATAACATCATCCCATGTGGCATCAGGGTGGACCTCTAGCCACTTGATATACAGTGCCATCTTCTGGTCGTTGATGTCATCACGACTGGTTCGCTTAATAGCCTCAATATCTGTATGCTTTATTCCAGGTAAATGGAGGGCAAACCGCTCCCATTTCATTAAACCATCCAAGTGCTTGTCTAGTAGTGCTACTGTTGGTTGTTCAGACATATTGGATAGTGTGAATAGACCAACCTTTAATGGAAATGATTTTTAAGCCTATAGTAAAGTAAAATACATGATAAACTTACTTTACTTTGCTTGAAACTTCTTTTTCTTGATTCGCCCCTACCAAACACTGACCAATGAATATGTTTAATATTATCATATAATGGTGTCATAATGTATGAATTTAATTACACATGTAAGTAGTTTGGGACTACTGTAAACTTGGCATTTTAGGTAAAACATGTTATCAACATAATGATACTAGTGACTATGATACCATAGGTGTCAGGTTATATAATCTATGATGATACTGATACCAATCTATAGTTAGCTCTAGCTACCCACTGATGATATCATTGGATCAAGTTGTGTCGGAAGAGTTTTGCATCTCAGTGACAATACTCGTATAATACTGACTCATACTGATTTAGAGTCTATGTCTGTATAATCTCTATTGCTATACAGCTGCTTGTTTTACTTACAGAATACACAATCACTAGACACCCTCATACTCGTATGGATCAGACAGCCATATATACTGTAAGTCTATGAACACAGTATATGTACTTGTGGTTATTGACTATATTATATATGTCCCTTCTATTGGTAGTAACCTGTCCCACCCATCTACCCCATGCACCTTGTGATAACGAGATACATGCAATCACTCTTAGATGAATTACAGCTGATGCAAAGAAGACTAAGACGTCTTAATAGTTTTTAAATAATAAGTAAAACAAAACTGATTAATAGCGACAATTAATGATGTAACAATAGTACTGGGAAAAACATTTCTCAAATGTGTATTTAGCATGTCTGTAGCTAGTCTCATTGTTAGTGTAATATTGCCATTTATAACTGCTGCTGTAGATCTAGAGTTAAACTGGTGGGGTCAGCATTAGCTTGTAAAAGCTTTATAATAATCGGTGAGTAGCGATGTTGAACTGCTACCAGCAATGGTGTTGCACCAGATTTAGAAGAAATATTTGGATCTGCCTCGTACTCCAGTAGTTGTTCAACTATTGCCCAGTGCCCCATGCTTACAGCAGCCAAAAGTGGTGTTTCGCCATGGTTATTTGGAATATTGGGGCTTGCATGTGTCTCCAATAGTAGTTCAACAATTTCATCATGACCATTACCACTGGCTGCTAATAAAGGTGTGTCACCATTGTGTTTAGCTTGAATGTTGAGAGCAATATTTGGTTCCTGTAGAAGCCTTTCTACAACAGATATATCTCCTTTGAAGCATGCCCTGTATAGAGGACTGACTGCATTGTCTTCATTTGGAATGTTTGGATTAGCTTTTGCTAGGAGCAGAACATCAATAACAGGTACATGTCTTTGGTCACATGCCATCCCCAATGCTGTATTCGATTCACGCTGAATGTTTGGATCTGCTTGTGCTTGTAACAGCCGCTCAGTAATCTCCACAGATCCAATAAAAGCAGCTCCCATCAGAGGTGTTAAACCCTTTCTACTACAAAGATTTGGGTCTGCTTTCTCCTCTAGAAGTCTACTAACAACATTCAAGTGTCCTCCACTACATGCAGCATACAAGGGAGTGGTAGTAGTGTAAAACGGTTCTGGAATTTCACTTTCATTTCGATCATGCTGATTGTAAAGGTTCGGATTAGCTTTAGCTCGTAACAAAATTTCCACCAGTTCCGTATGTCCCATTACGCTGGCAATCCATAGAGGTGATTCTCCTCGATTGTTGAGCACATTTGGATTGGCGTTCATTTTTAACAGCTTTTTTACCAATTCCAAGTTTACTTGAGACACTGCTAACAGCAATGGTGTTTGTCTGTCCGACGATGAAATATTTAAATTTGTCTTGCACTCTAGTAGCTTATTAACTACTAACCAGTGTCTACCATGTATTGCCCCCATTAAAGGTGTTTCCCCGAGGTTATTTCGAATGCTGGGATCTGCAAGTGCTTGAAGTAATTGGATGACTATTTTGATATGGCCATTAGCACTGGCTATCAAAAGGGGTGTGTCACCATTTACATTTGGAAGGTCTGGAACAATATTTGGCTCCTGTAGGAGCCTTTCCACAACTAATACATTTCCATTGAAACACGCCCTCCATAAAGGAGTGGATTCTTGTAGTGATTGAATGTTCGGATCAACCTTCAGCCGGAGCAGTAAGTCAATAATCAGCATGTGCCCGAAGCTACATGCTATTCCCAGTGCTGTTTCTCCATCGAATTTGCGCCGAATGTGAGGATTTGCTCGTGCTTGTAGCAGTCTCTTAGCGACTTCTACAGATCCACCAAATGCAGCTCCCATCAGAGGTGTTAAACCAACGCCACTACTAAGATTAGGATCTGCTTTCCCCTCCAGAAGTCTGTTTACAATATTCAAGTGTCCTTTCTCACTTGCACCATACAAGGGAGTAGTAGTAGTGTAATACGGTTGTGGCATTATGTTTTCAATTCGGCTATTGTGCAAGTTTACATCAGCTTTAGCTTGTAGCAATTTCTCTACTAGTTCCAGATTTCCTATTACACAGGCTTTCCATAGAGGTGATTCTCCTCGACTATTGATCATATTTGGATTGGCATTCATATTCAATAGTTTTTCTACCAATTGCAAGTTATTTCGAGACGTGGCTAGCAGCAACGGTGTTGATTCGTCATATTTATCTTGGCAATTTGGATTGGCCTTGGCTTTCAAAAGTGCATTTGCAACAGAAACAAAATTGTTATACAGTGCTATTAGCAGAGGAGTCACTTGGTCAATATCAGCAACATTTGGATTTACTTTTTCATGTAGAAATCTTTTAACAACACGAAGGTGACCTCCTTCACTGGCAAACCATAGTGGAGTACGTCCCATCATGTCAGCCAGATCAATAAAGTTAGGATGTCTCTCGATCATTGTCTCTACTATCTTAAGATTACCAACCATACATGCTAAATGAAGTGCTGTTAGTCTTATTGATGTAGCTATAATACCACTATCAGCACCGTGGTCTAGTAGCATATGGAATATGGTAGGGTTATTGGTACTGTATAGTAAGGCAGTTATATTTCGTGCACTACAAATATTGGGATCTGCATTGTATTTCAGGAGTAGTTGAACTAGTTCCTCATTATCATTACGGCAAGCAATCATGAGAGGTGTGGAGTCAGGATCAAGGATAAAAAAACTACAATTATTGTTTACATCTTTGTCTATTATGCACCATGATGTACCAATTAGCTTTTTTTTAATTATTTGTTCCAGTAGATCAATAGCTTCTTCATTTTTATGATGTTTAATAATCTGAAGTCCTTTTTGGAAATGATAGCCATAAATCATATCATATCTTCCTCTGAAAGCTAACGTATCGTCGATTTCAATCATGAACACACCCAATCCGTGTGCGATCTTCTCCTCAAGTTTACAGCTGTCAATAAGAGTTTGTTTCAAGTTTTTGGGTACTAAAAATTTAATTATGAAAATTTCTCTGAAGTGATAATTGTCGGAAATCCTGAACCACTGAAAGTGTTCAAGAGCTACTGAAGGAAAGACAAGCTTGATTAGCTGCTCAACATTATGCATGCCACATGAAACCCAATTACTGCATAAAGTTAAGCTAACTGGAAAAAACCCTCTGTCTTTCAATTGTGAGTCTGGAATGTGACGTTTTAGCTCTAACTCATGAAGTTTTGCTTCTCTTTTTATCTCTTCAATACCCTCACAGTGCTGTTTAATGCGCTGTTGAAGATCCTTCGATAGATGAGATGATTGACTTGATAGTAGAGCAGTATTGAGGAAATTGTGCTGACGCTGAAGTTGTTCATAATAACTATTAATAACTTGTGCTACATCACTATCGTCATCACCTTTTATTTCTTTTTTTATGTCTAAAACTAAATCAGCGAACGCATTTTCATATAGCATTAAACATTCAGCTATTTGATTATGAGGTTGCAAATCCATTCCAAGACCCTGCAACAAACGTTTGTCCTTGCATTTCACATTAGGATTCACTTTAAGATATTTTAACAGAAATTTCACAGCTTCAACATTACCACTAACTGTCGCTTCAATCAAATTATTCTCAAGTGAGAATGGTTCAGTGTTTCTGTTCACAACCATATAGACATTTCCTATTGAGACACTTACAATACCTAGTAATCTCATGAACTCCATTTTCCTGGCACAACTCACAATAAATGGTAGTAACATGTTATCAGTAGCAATGAAGGACAGTACTAGAGACCCCTGACACACTTCATACCATGGGACTTCATCAGGATGCATTATTGGAAACAGAGTTTGAATTAACATCCGAACAACCCAAATGGTAAGCTTCTGATTGAAACAGCTATTATTTATTCGAATTGTAACAATTCTATTGTTTGTAGTTGGTCTTAAGTGATCACGATAGCGTTTCAGTGTATTGATCAGTGCCCTCACTGAAGTGCTCTTGTTGAATGCTATTACTTCACTACGGTAATCTTTTGCTCTTTGTGCAATATAACTATTTGAGAGGAAATGAATTGCCAACATTACTAGCAAATATGGGTTGAGGAAATTATAGTGAGGTTTAATAGCACTTAGGAATGTTTGGCTATCATTAATGGGAGTAGTGTGGTTTTCTATGGGAAATGCTCTTTGTTCCTCGGTATACCCCACTAGTGATTCGACCTTAACTTCACCTTTGTCCACTCTGCTCTTGATTTTATCCTTCACATTTGCTGCTAGAGGTACGAAGGTGTCGTGTAGCTCCTTCAACTCATCAACTACACTCTCAGGCATATCATACACCTCCCCCTGTTGGACTGGATCAACTGATGGTGAACTAGGGACAGTCTCATTCTAATAGAAATTAAACAGTTTTGTAATCATTAATAGATAGAATATATACAAGTTACAAAAATGAAGTGGATATTCATCCAGCAGTAAGTCTATGCTAGGGTAGGCACATATACTGATAGTCTAGTACTTGTGACTGACTGTTTCTGTCATGGTTCTTGGACCAGAGTTGGAAATTTGTATAATATAAATATGCATGCACAGTCGAGATGATGTGGTTAGCTAGGCACATAAGTTAGGGCAGATAGTTTCATAGGTTGTGCTTTTTAAGTAGTTACTTGATCACCATAAACTAACAGTTGAATGATGCACAGATCTAAGTTTGAGTAGTGTAGGGTGCTCACTAAGCTCGCTCACGCTCGCCCCAATTATATACACAAGTAATAGTGTTCCAGTCTCGCGTAGCCAGCCCCTCCCACTTTGAAGGTAGGTTTGCTACAACACAGTGATAGTATACTGTTGTGTAAACTTAGTGAACACAATGCCTAAAACAACAATGGCTATAGTTCTAGCGGTCAACCACTTATCTTGGGATTCTGACAGTGGACCCACAGAGTCACCAGACCCTACCTTCGGAGTGGGAGGGGATGGCTACGCGAGACTAATTTGTTCATGCTGGATGAATAGCCATTTTCTTATAAAAATCAATTTACATTTGTGTTTTGTACTGAAATTATAAGAGGTCAATTATTGTTAATACTGATAAATAATTTACCTCAAATGTCAATTGCTTTGTTGAAAATGCCATGTCAGTTGAAGCCAGCTTATTCTCTACTGTTTGGGCTAGAGTGGTTTCATCGGCTTCACGAAGAGCACGGACGACATCATCCCAAGATGCATTGGGGTAAACCTTAAGCCATTTGTCATACAAGGCAACCTTCTGGGACTCGACATAACCTTTTTTGTCGCATTCGATTATGTTTATATCTGCTTGATCTATTCCGGGAAGGTTCCTTCCAAAACTATCCCAGTTTCGCACCAAGCTTTTAAGGGAACTTTCAAGGTCTCTGACAGTTGGTCGGGACATAAGTACAGATAGATTATAGCAGTTCAAATTAACTGGTTTCTTGTACAATTTCTTTGTTTACGATTTCAGAATAATTGTGGTCAGATATCCTGATTTTAATTGGGTGTGGCATGATTATTATTATTTTTTCGCATTATGCATGCATGTCAAAATTAATAATTCCAGCACAAAAAAATTCCATTGAAATTAAATAATTGTCCAGTGAATGATGGATTGATTGAGAAGGCATTTAATTATTATTATTATATTATTATTATTATTATACTAATGAAATGTGAATAATAAAACAGTTCATAACCGATGAAGGAATATTACATTCAACTCGACCCATTATTAGGAGTCCTATACAAACAGACAGTCATATACTAGTATCAAATAATGTCCATATTTAACTATACCTTATTCCTCCGCCATTGTTATGCACTGATAGTGATGCTAGAGCAGCAATGGTTTCATCACACTTCTCCGCCTCAGCATGAGACATATTGAGAACGTGACTAGACTGTTGTAGTATCGGCCAATAGGACTCTACAGAGAGAGAGAGTATGAATAATTAACTGACAGTCAGCATGCAATGTGTGAGTGAGGTAATGCTGTATTTGTTAAAGTCTACTGATTTAGACTTGACATCTCCTCATTAATATTCATTGACAATAATAATTATAATTAACTATGAATGAGTATGTGCCACAGACTTGTATACAGTGTACATACATGCAGTGTACATGTACATGCAGTATGTATTAATCTGGTATAGTAGCTCACTGTGACAGGAGATGGTCTTCTCAATACATGATACAGCAGGTGGTTGGGGTGGCCGATTGACAGATGAGTAGTCTAACGGAGGCACCTTGAGAGTAATGGGATAGAGAGTCAATTACATACTGGACTATTATAATCATTAAACATTACTCCTTACCCCTTCTCCTACCAGACACTTCATACAGTATTCAGCTGACTCACATAGTGACATTAATTCATAGCTATAGTATAACATAAGGAGAGGAGGGTATGTGTTCATATACATGTTAATATAGGAGAGGAGGGTATGTGTTTGTATACATCATAGGAGAGAAGGGTATGTGCTCATGTATATGTGAATATAGGAGGGGAGGGTATGTGTTTATGTATATGTTAACATACGAGAGGAGGGTATGTGTTCATGTACATGTGTATTAGAACTATAAGGTATGTATGTTAAATTGTTAATCTGGTCTTACCCTCCTTCAAGTGCTAAGGCAACTCGACCATTACCACATCTCATCAACATGCGAGTCAAGTGGGCGTAACCTAAAATGGGTGTGGTTAAATATAAAGAGTGGAGTACATGATTTCCTTCAACTAACATCGTGGAGTGACATTATATCCCCCGAGGGTGGGAGGATGCCCTGCAGTAGCATTAAACCCAGCAGACACTACTACTATATCAGGGTTAAACTCTCTCACGATTGGTATTACTAAACTCCTGTAGTTAAAAAATAGGCGGAGTCACACACATGCCACACCCCTTTAATATACACTATACCTGAATACTGCTAGATACTCAGGATCACCAAAACTAGAAGCTGTAACAAGTAGAGTAATAGAAACAGTAATAGAATAGAGTATGAACGGAAGGTAGAGTATTAGAATCAGTAATAGGGAGTAGTATGGAAAGTAGAAATATTGAGTCAGTAATGGAGTATCAATAGCTTACCTGATGGTCCCTGGAAACCCTGTTTACCACTGAAGGCAACGTTAACATTGAACCCCATCCCACCGCCAGAACCAATCTATGTGTGATAATATAAACAGAATAGATTGATAGTTAATACTAGAACAATCTATTTTCATTAAACAAAATGCTTTTAAAGAAAACAGTACAACGATATTCTTTAAGCTTATTATTCTGCTAGTATGTGCTATTGAATATTGAATTACCTCTTCAGGTCTCCCAGTGCCAGGGAAGAAGGTACCATTATCGTGTCGGTGAATGGATATAACCAAGATGGAGGGATTATCGTAGAATATCTGCTG
>JAYJLX010061064.1:0-29238 GCA_036873525.1 Chalinula nematifera | reverse complement strand
CGAGTGCAATTCCGGCCACGAGTTCTTTATCGAGTGAAAAACATCCGGTCAACTGTTCTATACCGCGAAAAAACGAATGGTCGGCGCTTTTGATACACCCACGCAGTATACTATAAACTATAAAAACTACATGTGTCTATTGAACGGCATATAGGCAATATACACTCCTTATTAAATAAATATAACCCTTAAACAATTACACAAAACTAATTATAATACACTTACAGCCTCATAAAAGACTTTCAGTTTACTATAAAAACCATAGGCAATACACTCCTTATTAAATAAATATAACCCTTAAACAATTACACAAAACTAATTATAATACACTTACAGCTTACAGCCTCATAAAAGACTTTCAGTTCACTATAAAAACCATAGGCAATACACTCCTTATTGAATAAATATATCCGTCTGTTAAACCAATTATAATACACTTGAAGCCTCATAAAAGACTTTCTGTTTACTATAAAAACTACAACATAGTGAACGACATAGGCAATACATACACTCCTTATTAATTTTAACTGTTAAACAACACAAAACTAATGATAATGCACTTACAGAGGTCACAAAAGAGTTTCCAATTACTAAGCTATAATGAGTGAACAACATAGGCAATATACTCCTATACAAAACAAATACACCAAACTGCCTGTATAATTACATTACACTTACAGTGTTTACAAAATTATTTAAGTTACTGACATGTATAGCTACAACCTGCAAAAGCCCAAAAAATATCAAACGGAAGCTCTAGGAACAGAAATATGAGACACTTCGGTCCATGAAACTAACAATACCAGACAAATACTTTCCAAAGTAACATGCAATATTATACTCAATAAATATCCGACAAAAGCTCAAAAACAAAACATTATTTGACTTACAATGTTCTAATATTACTTCATGGTTTTAAAGTCCTTTTGCCATCAAGCTTAGTTCTATTTAAAGAAAAATAAACACAAGAACTTTACATACATGGACCTACAAAGTGCTTTTGTTATTTTACATGCACTGTGGCTTAAAAGACATGTACTAGACAATAACATTTTCTGTTTAAAGCCTACAAAAATTAGGCTGGATCAGACTTAAATCAGTAAATATTACTAATAAACCAACCACATGTATTATACTTTATAGATGTCAAGGCTTGACGATTGAGTTAAATTTAATTTAGGTTTGGGGTACACCGATTGGAACTACACACATTTAAGTAACAAGCAACTATAAAAGACTTTCATTGAATACACATGTAATACACTTGCTTGTATCATGTGCCATTCAAAACAAGCAGCAATCTACTAAATGTTTAGATTATATAGTTAGAGTTTAGATTTTCAGTTGATCCTTCCCATCTCTCTAAAATGCAAAGGCTGCCAAAAAGTATATGTATAAATATTTTACATTTTGGATTACAGTGACTGCATGCCAAAGAGTATAAATTTTACATTTTAAGTAGCGGAAATATACACGGACTTTGCAGGCCGGTGCATGTATACTTATTGCATGTCAATTATTTTGACGATTAGTTAACGTGACGTTCAAAGTTGAACTTGATTCAACTTTTACGTTAACGGTTCGTACTCTTCCTGTGTATTTGCTTACGTTGCGTAAACGTTACGTTTATGATGTAAATCTGCCTTTAAGTACTTTAAATTAACTGTAGATATGAATAAAATGAAAGTAAATAGTTCGTTATGAAGGCCTGTAACACTTCACAAACATAATTAGAACCTCAAGTAGCCATTTGACTCCTTTATTTCGGCTCAGTTTCAACTTCATATATGCCTAACACACTATACTTTGACCACCATATTATTATGGTTAACTTTTAATAACAAAAAGAGATTTAATTACAATCACATGATCTCTGATGAGAACACCAGGTATGGCTGATACCCGACCCTCCGTTTCATGCGAGGGTTGGGCTACAACCGACTAATCTATTCATCCACTCATGTACTGTGACAAACAAAACAAAATAACAAAAACACACACACAGATACGCGCTTGGGTGTGTGCACACAAACAAACAGGTGCTTTAAAAACAAACCTTGATACAATCTCAGCATTAGTACTTTCAGCTTCCTCAATGTTTTTACATGTGACTGTTTTATATGTGTGACATAGTGGGACGGATGAAGCAGTGAGAGTTGGGCCCGTCAAAAGCTTTTAAACCCCATTCTTGCCTCAGTCTCAAGGGCAGGGCTCCTTCTCACTATAGTTGCTTGTTGTGCTGCTATTGTAATAATATCCCTAGTGGAAATGGAGCGCATGTAACATGCATGTAATTATGCAGGGATTTGGGACGTTTTTCATGCCAGTTACATGCATGTTTGCATGTAACATGCATGTGAGATGCTGGAATTTTGCTTGTTTTCAATGCATGTTGCATGTAACATGCGTGTAACATGCATGTTTTTGCTACCATGCATGTCATACATGCAACTTCCATGCATGTTAGCCGAAACACGCATGTCACTGTATTGTAACATGCATGTTACATGCAACATGCACTGAAAACAAGCAAAATCCCAGTATCTCACATGCATGTAACATGCATGTTACATGCAAACATGCATGTAACTGGCATGAAAAACGTCCCAAATCCCATACAGCCACAGGTGAGCTACATGCATGTTACATGCGCTCCCATTTCCACTAGGGATGACACTGAAGCCTCATCGTAGTAGGCTTTTCTTGTCCTGGCTGCTGGGGTGGTTGGTCTGGTGTGGGATTTAAGTAGGTGTATACGAGGTAGTCTGGCGTGGCTGCCCACTTGGCATATCGTGCAAGTGGTCTGGGGACACGCATACTCTTCACTTGTTTTGCTGCCACGTGAAAACGGTGGGGCTGCACGTACTTTGCCTCACTTCTGCGTGGTTTAGATCACGTGCGAGTGACGTAGTAGCCGATTCAAACGTTTTGATTGACTGAAGGAGTGCTGCAACTATCTTAATTTGCAGCAAAAACAAGTGAACAGTATGCGTGTCCCCAGACCACTTGCACAATATACCAAGTGGCCGGCCACGCCAGACTATATACTAGTCTCGTGAACCAGCCCCGTTTTTCCCGTAGGCGGAAAATAAGGGTCTGGACGCATGCCTACTTACTTTCTGTGACATCTTCCTGGCGACGTTACTATCAGATTGCAGCGCGATAAAAAAGTCATGTGATAATATGTCATTGCTCGCGGGTAGATAAGAAATTATGGCAAAACAGTCAGAACGAACCAATTATGGAAGCAAGAGATATGGAATAGACGCAGGAGTAGAGGATTCGAGTTAAAAGATGAACAGCACAGCCAGCACACAGCGAAGACATCTTGCTACTATATTACAACGGCATGAATACACGTGGAGGGTTTCGTCACATGACTTTGAGCAAATACCGTATAACTAGATAGTTTTACTGTAACTTTATTTTTGCTTGCAACAAAAACAGCAAAAATTAAGTCACGTATAAATTTTTGTATCACATGTATTAAGTATTACACATGCTCTATTTCAGCAAAAATTGAATCACTTATAAATTTAATAAGCAAAAAATTAATGGCGTAAAAATTTCCAGTTATACGGTATGCATTACTTCCGCAGTCCATTGTCGCACAAAGTAAGTAGGCATGCAGCCAGACCCTTATTTTCCGCCTACGCGAAAAAAGGGGCTGGTTTACGAGACTACTATATACCGAGACACAGTGTCCATCATTAAAGAAAAATTAATTAAGATATCATATAATTAGCATAACCCTTATATACTATACCATTGAGTTAATATTCACATTGAATTTTGTTCCAGGGAGCAAGCACCTACAATCTACAACGTTAGGAGCACCTGTACACTGCTTCTAGAACTTGGTGTTATACGGTGAATAATAATATGACGTATTTGGGTATGTGTTCGAGCAACTTACACGTACTGTGCCTTTGCCGATTGCGGCCGATTGTCACAAAACCTTCTAGTTGTACACACAAGTAGCATTACCAGTCAGATCTGCATCGTAGACAAACAACTCAATCCTTTTAGCAAGCTTTCCTACACCAAACTCCAGGCAAAAACTATAACTATCTTCAAGTTGAATCCATCCATCCCGATCCATCCATCAAGTCCAGCTATCTATGAGTCCATCTATGATGAGTCCATCTATGATGAGTCCAGTTTCTTTCAATTAAATGCGCCACACCCACCAACACACGTGATATTATTGGATTTCACCTAGAAAGTATAAAGTAGTGGAAGCCTAAATCTGGTTAGCAACTAAAATTATATAATAATTATTCTCGAATGTTTCTTTCAAAAACATTCTCTTCTAGTGCTCTCTTGGAAAGGGGAAACCAAGATAAAGCATTTCCGGACGTCCACCGAACCGCACCTATCAGGTGAAATAAACAAAACATAATTTTATTTAAAGCTTATTAATGAACAAAATACACATAACTACACAGAATAGAAGTATAAAACATGCATAACTGTTATTCTTTTAGTGTTTAAAGCAGGTGGGAAGTTTTGTTTGAGTATGTTACAAGTGTGTAAAGCATGTGTAAAATTTTTTTTTTTTAAGCCCATGTTTTGCTCTTTGTTGATTGATGTGTGTATATACGTGTATATGTATGTATGTGTGTGTATATATTAGTCTTACCACGCCTCTTCGCTATCTGAGGAAGAGTCTTGGGACACTCGAACCTTTTTTGTGACAGAATGGAATGTGATTACGACAATCGTCATCATCGCGCATGTGCAATTATTCTTACATGTGTCTAATGTTGAGATTTCTTGACCAAATCTAGTCAGTAGTTCTGGAGCAAGAGGAGTGGCAAGCACACGGAAACATTCTGGCTGTCAAATATAACCTAGCCCCAGCCTTCCGTGACTTGTTGGGTGTCCTAGCTAGTCTTTGCCGTATGCTCAAACAGTATGAACGCCATGTTTTATGTATTAACCAGTAATAATTACAGGAAATGCGGTTACTCCATGTGCCTAAAGAAATCTGATTGGTGCGCCAACATTCCAGCGCAAGGACACAAAAAAGATTTGAGTGTCCCCAGACTCTTCCTCCTCAGCTAGCGAAGAGGCGTGGCGAGACTATGTACAATGTATATACATGTATATGTGTATTTATTTATGTGTGTATGTATGTACGTATATACATGTATATGTGTATTTATCTATGTGTGTATGTATGTATGTATATACATGTATACTTATGTCTTACGTTTGTAATAATTGCTACCTTCTCTGTGTAACGTAGCATTATGCCCAATTTAGTGATTTAATGAAGGCTGACAAAGTGGTAAATGTTCGGCCGGTGAAAGACCTTTAAACCCCATTCCTGCCTCATAAGGACAGGCTGTCAGCCTTCCTTTAATTGTAATTTTGTATGCATTATTACTCAGTATGGTACTATTACACTGAAGTATAATACCTAGCTCCTTTATTAATATTTATATGAATGGAATACGCCATTAATCAATGGATATTGGTGTGCCAATATAGGCTCTTGTGTATAGAACATTTTTATCCTGTCACGTGACTTCCGGAAATTTGAAACCACAGCCGCCATGTTGGTGTACAACTTTGTACTGATCGAGACGGGATTTGTAGCAAAAATACTTACTTTCAAACATGTAAGGAAAGCTTGGCTACTGTATATACATGTAGTTACATCATTTTGTTTATTCATAATATTATTCTACATTGCATATATACCTGAGTGGTATTTTGAAACAGTCAATTTTCAGCAAAACGAGGATAAATTGAGTAATTGCTACTTGTCCAATGCAAAGTTGTGCACTAACATGGCCGCCACCGTTCCCGTTTATTTCCACATATTCGTAAGTCACGTGACTGATGGAAAACGCCCTATTATGTGTTTGTCAACATTATTTTCGTCTACTTTGAGATGTTACCACAGAATTAAACATGATATGCATATGCATGACCAAATAAAAATCTAAAACAATTTTATGCGTTTTCAACACGACTTTTTATCTCTACATGGTACAGCTTTTCTCTGTCTAGTTGCGGCGGGTCGGGGGCTGGGGGTAGAGGGTAACAGTTTAACAGCTAATGCAACCCTTCATTTGGCCCAAGGGTACAAGATGAAGGTTTCGCTACGAGAGTTCGTAGTAACCCAATAAACACACGCACACGCACGTTCGCGCTCAGGCTTAAACACAAAACAGTACCTATACACAAATATGTGTACGTGAGACACAGTATTTATATTAATAGAGAATTAATTAAGATAATTGGCATAACCCATATATCACTGAGTTAAGATCTTCACTTAATTTTGTTCGAGGGAACAGGTGCTTACAGTGTTTGGAACACCAGTGCACTGTTTCCAGATCGTAGTGTTGTACTTATATATGTTTGTATATATGTTCGAACAACTTACAGGTTCCGTGCCGTCACCAATCATCACAAAACTTTCTAGTTGTACTCATAAGTAGCATTACCAATCAGGTCTGCATCGTAGACAAACAAATCAATCCTTTTAGCAGGCCTCCCTACGCCAAACTCTAGGCTAAAACTATTACTATTCTCAGGTTTAATTCGATGCCCAATTTCTAGGGACTGGGAGAGTGGCAGCCAACAAACGCTAGCTCACAGAGAAACAATTTTTCAATTTGAAAGTATGACCACACCCACTCACGCATGTGAAATTATTGGATTAGTTTTGTGACCGTGAAGAGGGGAAAGTGTACGTGTGTTGATGGTTTTTTTCCGTTTAAAATCTTAAGTTGAGATTTCTTTGATTCCTAAATGTATGCCTCGCATGTTTTAACCAATGTCAATCCCTTCCTCTCTTGCCCTGTGGCGGCTGGTGCTTGAATAGCAAAAAATCATAGATTTAGGATCTTAATGGCTGCTCTTGCTTGGTTGCCGGATGGGTGTTGGGGCGCTGGTTAGTAGACAGTAAAAGATGTGCAAACCTTAATGCCATTCACCTACGGGGCTGGGTATTGAATATCGTTGGCATAGTTTGTCAACAACAATTACAAAACACACACACACACGGCACACACACCCACCAGGCACACACACAGACACATCAGGCACACAAACACACAAGGTGCACACATACACCAGGCACACACACGCACACCAGGCACACACACACACACCAGGCGTCCTTGGGGAATCTATAAGTGAGGTCAGTGTAATTGTCATATGACTAGTGCAAACTGATAGTCGATCATAAATGTTTTAGTTTGTCCCTTTCATAGTGCTTAATTATATTTATTATTAGACTTATGTAGTAGCTAAATTCACACTTGTTAAGTACACTGTATAACCACTGATAGTGGACCCAGCCTCTGAGGAAGAGACATAGTTAATAAACCTCTTAGCATGTGACATTCAGCAGTGTCCCATGCAAATAGACTTGCATGTCTATAGATTTTTGACCTTTGTAAGAGAGGACAATAGGCTCTCTCTAAAGATCAAAGATCAAAGCACTTCAGAATTGGGTGACAGAGCCACACCCCAAAGTTTCTTTTATTTGGAGGTTCTGTTTTATAGCCTATGTATTGTGTAATCATTAATTAACCAGCTTAATTTTTAGTATACTCCCGTAAATTATCAGATATACGGCCATCTTGGGGGACAACTGAGTCGAAGCTTCTATTGCATTATCGTGGAATTGATTCTCATTCAGGTGTAATGCAATGCAGAGTAATATAAATAGACAAATGAAATGATTCTTTCACCAATATCTTATGCATTCTTCAAAATAAAGGACAAAATAATTGTTCTACTTTTTAATTAACCACGGGTGTTGTCCCTCAAAATGGCCGACCTATGGTTTTGGTTATATGGTGACGTCATCGTGCAGTGGGTCTATGCATGCACTTTCAGCTATCACATTATGATATTGACTCATAACTCCACCCCTCCCTCTACACCCTATAGGTTGGACACTTGTATGGACGCAGATTAATGAAGGGGGTTGTAATTTCAAAAGGATATGTAATTTTTGAGAAATGAATAGCTGTCGCATTACATGGAGTTTCTCCAGAAGCATATGAAGGAAGGAGACACGATGCTCTTGATCGGTTAAATCCAGTGCCATATGTTGCCAGGTACTTTGGCCACAAGTTGCTCGTAGACCGGAATGAAAAACTGGCTACGTTTGAAGCTGTACACGTTTTAGCCAGAGAGGGGTATTCTTGGAAAATTGCGGCTTTCAGCACTATGCCTATAAAGAACAATTTAATTATATATGAAAGTGTTTATAAATGAGTAAAAGGATAATCAGTGATGTATAATAGTGTACCAGCTGACATATTAATTGATTCATCCTCTACAAATCAGCAATTGTTTAACTTATGGGTTATGGGATCAAGTCAGAGTTGACCATGGTAGAGAGTTTTATCTGTCCTTATTCATTCAAGGACACGTACGTGCTCACCACGGGAGTAGTGAAATTCATTCATATGTACAATGAAGGTCAACAGAGGTGAGAGCCTAGTGTGTTATACAATAATGCATTAGTGTCATATTGCACGCATGACAGTGTATCTTAATTTTTATTTATGCAGAATCATGTGATTGAACGAATATGGCCTGATGTCAACTCACGGGTCAACTACCCAGTTAGAAGATTATTAATTCATCTAAATGAACAGTATCATTTGTTGGACAACGATGTTTGTAGACTCTGTGTCTCCTTTATTACCATATATACTGTTTACATTGGACTAATGAGATTTGTAGAAGCATGGAATAATCATTCGATTCCAAGTAAGTCAGCAGAATTGCCGCATATATAATATGCATGCATTAATATTGATTTTACAATAAATACTTGTATAATCATTTCATAAAGTGCCCTGCCCCTTTCCCATACACACGTACACAATAATTATGTTGAATTTCTATTATATACAGTGAAACCTCCGATAATGAAAACTCCCTTTAATGAAAACCTCTGTAATAATGAAAAACATTTGAAGTCCATTTCCCAGAGAAGCAATGTTTAAGCAACCTCTCTTTAAAGAAAACCTTTGAGTAATGAAGTAATTTATTGATCCCAAAAGTTTCATTATTTGGTGGTTCCTCTGTATAGGATCAAGAATACCTAATGTGTTAGCTGAACACTCGTATACTACATACATTCAACCACCTTCAGTACAAGAAGCTTTAGAAATGTACCGAAATATTGGAGGTGATTTGACCACAACAGCACAGTTTGGGAATGACCTTTTTGAAGAACAGTCCCTATCTCACTATCATCAGAGAATGGAAATTTTTGTAAAGGTATGATTTCAGTCTGTTATTTAATGATACAGTTTGTAACAATGGTGAAGAATTTAAAAAGGCTTTACTGTATTTCATTTCTTTTACTCATAGTCTATCTTTATAGTACATCATAATTTTTTTAGCTAAGTCAATAAATTAGTATTTTAATTAATTGAACGTAACATAAGTGAATAGTAACAAGTGATAATGAACAAGACAATGTAACAGTGAAAAAGTCAGAACCTGAAATGAATAATATAATTGTAATGATTAAATACAACTGTCTTATATTGGATAATGTAACATGGGTGACAAGGCCCTAGTTAGTCTGCCTCTCTAAGACATTCCTGTAAAGGAAGTAATGCTGGAACTATGATGTGCCGAGTGTTAGACAAACCATGCACCCCTTGATGACTCATTGCGACAATGGGGACATGTCTTGTTTTCCTTGTACCAAACAGCAAGACAAAATTCACATCCTAGCATGACGCTACAACAATTTTAGAAATAACAACTGGAAAACTGATGTGTACTATTAGCATTTGACTTAATAACTTTATTAATGATTTAATAATCTTATAAGATTGATTGTTGTTGTGGGTTGTTTTTCATTTGTTATAAATGTCTGAGGTACCGAGCGAGCTATAAGGATCCTGGTTAACCCTTTAGTGACCAAATTAATCTTAGGCCTGTACAGTCTTATTGACTCACCACTAGCAGAACATCAGTGCTGACTGTACCGTGACACCGACTGCATCCAAACTCCCCTTTAAATGTAAGCATGTCTAGTACTTCCAAACAGTGAGAGAAATTTTGCACTGTCGTTGTTGCCATGGAAACAAGGTCAGCAGAGGCTCGGCATGACCGGCAATTTCAAAGGCGCTTTTGCCATTTTCCAGCCCCGTTCCCATACCAGCCACACCTGACATGCCGCCTGATGATTCCAAAACATACTCATGCATTGTGTATAGATGCTCAGATTGCGTCTCGGGCCACCCCGCAAACTCAAAAATTCCCCAAAGTTTTTTAAGGAACTTTCACTTTCGCAAATGCAAAAAAGCAGCTTCAGACAAGTTTTATCTGCTTGGATATTGGCATAAATGTTGTGGGCGGAGTTTATGATGCATATAAGCGTCTATGGTTGTTAAAGGGTTACTCTTGATCCATAACATGCCTAATAACATTACGTGGTGGCAGAACCCATTATTATTCCATAAAAGAATACCAGACAAGAGTAATAGCCGCAGTAACCAAGAAAACCTCAGTTTATCAAATCCAATAACATGGCCGCCTTGTATCAGATGTCTCCTCCTGAACCATTCAACTTTAAGAAGCCTGAAGAGTGGCCCAAGTGGATTCGGAGATTCCAATGCTTCAGGATTGCTTCGGGGTTAACAGCTAAAAGTATAATGAATACGTTGGTCTATTCCATGGGGGACGAAACGGATGACGTCATGAGATCGTTCAAGTTCGAAGAGGACAAGCACGAGGACTTCAACACAGTAAAGAGCAAATCCGAAGTTTTTTTTGTGAAGAGAAGGAACGTGATTTATGAAAGAGCACGGCTTAACCACAGAAAGCAAGAGGCAGGAGAAACCATAGTTGCCTTTATCAGTGATTTGTACGTGTTGGTAGAGCACTGTGGATTCGAAGACCTCCAAGATGAAATGATCAGAGACAGACTAGTAGTGGGGTTACGTGACTCGAAATTGTCTGAAAAACTCCAGCTAGACGCAGATCTGACTTTTTAGAAGGCCATTACAATCGCTCGCCAATCAGAGACGGTTCACAACCAACATTCTCATCTAAGGTACAATGCCCTAGAGGAACGTCCACTTCCAGTGAACGTGGTCGATGAGAACCTGACTGAAGTTCTAAAAAGGATCGAAGCAGCAGGTTTGACGCTGAATAAGGACAAATGCGAGTTTTCCAAAGACATCCTTTCTCGGTCAGGTGATAAATGGTACAGGAGTACATCCAGATGAGAAAAAGGTGTTTGCAATCAAGAACGTCCCTACTCCTCTGAGCGTAACAGAAGTTCGCTGATTTCTAGGAATGGCAAACCAGCTCACCAAGTTTGTTCCTAACGTGACTGATGTCACAGAACCTCTACGGAAACTACTTCTCAAGGATTGTGAGTGGATATGGGGTCCGGCCTGCAGCAGGAAGCATTCCAAAAGGTCAAATCACAACTGGTATCAGCTCCTGCCCTAGCCATATACGATCTGAACACAACCACTCTTGTGTCAGCCAATGCAGTCATTGATTGGGAGCTGTTTTGCTAGACAACAGGTGAGGCGAAACCCGTAGCCTGTATTTCCAGATCACTAACTCCAGTAGAAGAACGCTATGCCCAAATCGAAAAGGAGGCTCTGGCCTTCATATGGGCCTGTGAACAATTTTCAGATTTCCTTTTTGGAATCGAGTTTTGCATCCATACAGACCATATAAGCCATTGGTTCCATTCTTCACTACAAAAGGTTGGAGGAGTTACCAGTTTGAGTCCAAGGATTTCGAATCCATGTACTACGTTTCCATTTCTCAATAATCCATTTCCCGGGGGAACAACTGGTGATTGCCGATACACTTTCCAGAGCACCACAACAGGTTCCAAGCGAACAAGACTTGGTGTTCCAACGGGAAACTACCAACTTTATCGATTTCGTAACGAAAAGTCTACTAGCTAGTGAAGAGAGGCTGGAGGAGATAGAAAAAGAACAAAAGAGAGATGCAGTTTGTCTAGAGTTGGCTCAGTACTGCGTAAAAGGATGGCCGTCCAAATTACACATTTCACAGGATGTCAGACAGTGTTACTCTGTTGCTTCCGAAATATCCATTGTTATTGATGCGGAATTCAAGGATAATCTTTCCTACCTCACTTAAGCAACAGGTACTGTACTTCAGCAGATACACACAGGTCATTTAGGGCTTGTCAAATGTCGCTTGAGGGCACGTCAATCAGTATGGTGGCCTCACTTGTCTAAATAGATTCAAGAAATAGTAGAACTATGTACCATTTGCTGTGAACGCAAGAGACAAAACGCAGAGCCAATGATCTCAACGGAACTCCCGAGAGTTAATTACCTGGGCAGATGCTAGGGATGGATTTGTTTGAGTTCAAGAAATCTACCTATCTCCTAGTCGTCAACTACTATTTGAGGTACATTGAAATTGCTAAATTGAGTACACTTACCTCAGAGGAAGTGATTCGATATTGTAAGAGTATATTTACCAGACATGGTATATCAGAAGAGGTAATTACAGACAATGGTCCCCAATTCGTAGCTCAGCTATTTGCCGATTTCGCTTGACATTATCGTTTCCGACGCATAACCAGTAGTCCCTATTACCCATGAGAAAATGGAGAAGCTGCAAGGGCAGTGGGAACAATCAAATCCCTATTACGAAAGGAGAATGACCCTTACCTAGCCTTATTAACATATAGAGTCACACCTTTGTCGAATGGATATTCTCCATGTCAGCTACTCATGGGACGAATGTTATGATCAACTATACCTACAACAAGAGAGCCCTCAGTCCCCAATAGTGATTCAATAAGAGCGAAGGAAGAGATTCAAAGAAAGAAGCAAGAGGAAACTAAATGTGTAACCGGAGATACAGAGCAAAGGAACTCCCTATACTGTTTCCAGGAGACATACTGTAGTATGGATGTCCGATAGAGGAGAGTCTGAAGTAGTGGGATCAAGAGTAGGATCACGGTCATATGAGGTAACTACGTTCAACGGTTCCTTTAGAAGAATAGAAGTTTAACAAACCTACCGCAGCCTCAAAGTGGCTCGACTACAAGGTCTCATTCAGACCCACCTCCTTCAACAGACGACGAAAACAGCCAAGAGACTGTTAATCAACCAGTCCTTCACAGAAGCACTCATGTAACCTCCCAATCCGATCGGTAATGTGGCAAGTAACCTTAAAGAGAGAGATGTAGTATTAGCATTTGATTTAGTAACTTTATAAATGGTTTAATAATCTTATAAGATTGATTATTGTTGTGGGTTGTTTTTCACATGTTATAAATGTCTGAGTTACCAAGCAAGCTGTAAGGATCCTGGTTAATCTTGATCCATAACAGGCCTAATAACATTACATGATATAATTTTTGCAAATGACACACACAAAGCATTGCTTCATTGACTCGTACTTTTGTACCACAATTTTGCTTCTTCCAGAGCCTGCTAAACTATAGCCTGAGCCCCTACAACTAGCACTAGACTCAATCGTTTTTTTATTGTGTATTGGAGATTGGACTATAGTATATTGAATATTGTATAATATATTATTATTGATTTTTATAATTTTTATTCGTTATTTTAATAATATATCTATCTGAGCGTGTGCACTTTGTGTGCTCGGGGAGAGAGTCTCAAAAAAATCCAAATTCTGTGAAGATGGTAGTTCTCCTCTCTCTGGTGTTTGAGGTGTTTATCAACACCAATCCTAGCCAATCGTCACCTGGATTGGTCCATTGATTCCCAGAAGCCCTGAGCTCTTCCGATCCCAATGGGAAGAAGCGATAATAAGTGGAGCGGCCCTTCTTACTAAGGCACATTACTTATTGTAATAGCTATTTCTGGCGTTGTTTGATTTTTTTCCCCTAGTAATTCAAAGTCACTTCTTCATTTAGTTCGGAAAACTTGGTCAAAATTCCGTCAGCAATGGTAGCAGATATTTTTGGCTTTCTGCTCGGTTCAAAATCTGAATCTGAATCATCATCAGAATTCACTTCCTGAATACGATTAGCCTTGTTGTACTCAGACAAACGGACTTCCCTAATTTTTTTTGATTATTTTCCACAAATTCCCCCCCACAGAAGTGTATAAAATTAATCAATGAATATGTAATTATACAATGGTAATAAAGTTTGCATTACATCAATATTAGGGTCGGTCATAAAACCACAATAAGTATGCGATGCTCATGCACATAAGTATACTAACCTTTTGAAGCACTTGCTAGAATCCGAAAGTTTCAAGTAACCAAGGTCAACAGGGCAACTGGTTCACCTTTAAATGCCTGTGTAGAAACAGGGTAAAGTGCTGGAGTGTTAGCGGATTTCTCATTCATATACCGATCGGTAGATTGGTTTTTTTTTCCACTTCTTTCCTGAATTAATCCATTGACATATTTCAATATTTTTGTCCATTCTTTCATGGTGGGTGTGGGTGGCTCTGGTGCTGCTCCGCCATCAGCTGGAACACCAGGAGGCTTTTGACGACCAAATACTGGTGTATGTGACCAGGATGAAGATCCATCTCTAGACTTAAAGTTCCCTTTACCACCTTTCCCACTGTAACTAACTCCAAAGGGAGCATTGCTGGTTGAGGGTCCAGGCATGAAAGGCCCAGGACGTTGATAAGCATATGGGTATACAGTACCTGGTGACTTGGTGGGACTGGTATAGGCTCAGGAAGTGGTTTACCAATGCAGGTATAAGTGCAGTAAGACAACAGGTCTGTGAATTTTCCAATTTCATTAGGGCACTAAATCTCTCCGTGTTCATTGCATAGTAGAATTGAGTTCGGCATAAGACGAAACACTTTGGCCACGAGTGTGGCAGTTATCTGATTTTACTTCATTCGAAATTTTTTTCCCACTTTCCATTTCAATGCTTATTAATGTATTCATACCCTGATATCTCTTTCGATTTCAGCATCCAGCTCGTCTGCAATAAAAGGCAATCGAGAAGAACTATCGTAAACATGTGCTTACTGAAAGTAGACAGAGATTGTTGCTGTTTGCTTTACTTTAGCATCTTGCAAAAATTACACGACATGTTCCAGAACATGGGTGTGGCTCATCAGCAGTGGATCCGGAACTCCGTCTTTCTTAGGAAATTCTTTTACACAATTAGATTTAAACTACTAATATATCATTTTGATATATTCAAGGATTTTCGTATATTAATACTGTAAGTTTATTATTAATTTTTGAGAACTACAAAGAGCAGATATTTCATAACAATTAGTGTTATTCAGTTCCAAAATCATATTATAGTTCCAGTTCTAGTTTTAGAACTTTATTAAAGCCATTAGTAGTTCTAGCTCTTGATCTAGAACTCTTTTTTTAGTAGTTTTAGTTCTATTGGAACTTTCATTATAATTATTTAATTTATTGTACAAATAGTATTTCCTATAGATGTGATTATATACTGATATTGAATGTCACACTGCATTTAGTGGATTTAAAGCAATATTGATAATTAGTTATAAAATTTGCAATCATACCATGCAATTCAATCAGGTCTAATGACAAAAAAGTAAAGAGTTACAAAATATTGTTTGTTTTTTCATAATAGTGTTTCTCGCTCTAATAATTTACTATTAATCTATAGTTCTCTTTCCTCTACTTGCCTCTCCGCTCACAGAAAACACGTGCTCCATGTACTTGAGCCGATGATGCAGGAACACAGAGAATGTCACAGGCTATATTTGAGAGCTTGGGAGATAGCTCAGCTACTGCAGGATTAGTCCAGTATATTAAAGGATCAGAGTTTATGACTTCAGCCGTACGCTTGATTTGCATAATTTTATTATTATTCTATTTCTGCTGTCTTGTTCCTTTTGCTTCAAAAGCTGACTAACCGGATTCAAATGCTTAAACCTTTTAACTTCAGGTTCTGCCCCATTTGCATTGGCTCTTTATTGGTTTGCTGAATAGTGGACTCACTGTCACCAATCTCCCTATGGTTGAGAAGGAACTCTTTTGCTTTCAAAACTTGTTCTTCATCTAGCAGAGCTCGATAAGCTGGATTTATAGAAGTGTCACTGCTCAGTACATAAATTCCATCAAACTTGGTGGATAAAGTGTCAGAGACAAACGTAAAATGACTCTTTAAAGCACTTTGCATGTTTCTAGCAGCAGCTATAACACTGGGGAAATTTGAGTTTCTTGGTTTAACCAACTATTAGAATAAAAGATTAGCAATGATTAATTATTATAATTAAGAGAAATTTTTACCTCGTTCAAGTGAAGGTCTAACTCCATTATAGGCTGGGTATTATTATAGCAATACGTATGGTATATGCTCTGAGCTCAGAAGATTTTTTTGATGAGCAAAAGGTTGCAGTAATACCACTTTTGATTGCAACTGGTTCCATTGTGACCACGACAAGCTGTCCCATCCTAACTCGTCTAAAACTGATGTTACATGCTCTTTTAAGGAAACAAAACAAGAAACCATTAAGAACATGGGAGTCCCATCTTGTTGGACAATCTACCAGAAGCTTCTGGCCTGCTAATGCTACAAGCTTTTCTGTTGCTTTACATGTATGACTTGTTGAATTTTTGTACAATCTTATATGTTAACTGGACAGTTTTTTTAAAGCTATAGGTGCTTTTTCGAATTCCTTGACAACAAGCTGTAATGTGTGTGTGAAACAGCTACATCTCCTACAGCCACTAGCCAAAAGCGCGCTGTTGTGATCACTCTCGGTTTCTTCAAACTGTCTTATTTCATCACCGAAGGCTTCAGGGACATCATCAGCAAATAAGTCAGCAGTGCCGGAATTGAAGTTTTCATCTTCATCATCAACTGTAGCTTCGTGACCAGGGTTAGATTATTCATCGTTAATATTCTCACCATCTTCACAACTGAATTCTGATGTGCTTTGAAGAATGTTAAAAGCCTTCACAATATTACTGCCATTGTCTGATAATGAGCGAAAAACTTTCGAATGTGGAATTTTCCATTCTTTAAGTATTGCCAGTACAAGAGTTGCTATTCGCTCACCAGTGTGTGGCTGTTCAAACCGTTTTACAGCCAAGGTGATGCTGTGCCGTTGATTGCTGTCATAGGAGAACAGATGAACTGTATTGCACCAAAAATGAGGCTGTCATCCCCTGGTTCGTCCAGACATCACAACAAATGTTAAGCTTCCTTAATTTAGTTATAACCTCAAGCATTTTCATTCTGAGTTTAACATACAGTTTGTCGATTTCCTGTCCAAGCTTCTTCTAATGAGGAATTCTGTACTGCTCATCTGCTTCTTTCAATAGATCTTTGAATTCTGGACAGTCCACAAGTGTAGGGGAACAGTAGTGGCCCTGATGAATAAGGCTAATTTTCTTGTGATTGCTAGCTGCTTTTTTGAACTTTCAGGATACAAGCTTGGCTTTAAGTGTAATAAATTCCATGGTATATTAAGTTTCGTGAATTTCATGGTCATCTTGGAATCACAAAATTAAACGCTACTTAACATGTATGTTATCATTCATTTTGTACAGTGAAATTTTCAAAATAACTGGGTTTGTAAGGAAATCACGAAATTTTAATACCACAGAACTTATTACACTTACTGTATATACAGTAGGTATGCAGGAACTGTCATACACATGTGTTGTTATCATACACTTCATAGATATGAGTATGCAGCTGACTATACAAAGTGCAGTTTACAGTTATAGTATAAACTATATACAAGTATTTTGGTCAATGATTGTGCATATTTACTGACTGCAATCCCTGCATGTATAGTCTACATACTCATTAAACATAATTATTATATTGGTTCTTGTATCAATTCTAGTTCTTCTCAGAGACTTTCGTTAGTTATTGTATCAATTCTAGTACTTGACAAAGTTTTTTGTTTGTTCTAGTACGAATTCAGAACTAGAACTAGTTAAAAAAGCCTGAAACTAAAATACAATTAGTTCTAGTACCAGGGAACTAGAACAACACTAATAACAATCAATGAAATTTAGCAATATTGTCTGCCATTCCAATTTGTTATATTAGAATTAAAGATGATTCATTTTTTGGCAATTCCATTTCATGAGAAAGCAGCATTAAGATTTGTGATTGGCCTAAAATATGAATGGCCTAGAATAGCACTCATTAATAATTACTAATAAGACTAAACAATATAACTCATTTGAGGTGCAAAGTAATAATGGCATATAGACTATACCCAATTAATCAAATGAATTAGCTACATGTATTGTAAGTATTCTTTAAAATGACCATACGTAACAATTATACAGTCTGATAAAACTGGTTTATTTTTCTACTACAAGTTTTCTTCTACTATACACTAAAAACTAAAAGGGTTTTTTTCACTACAGTGTTATAATTATTGTATTAAATGTCTGTTAGTGGTGATATTTCATCCGAGTATCAGCATTGTAGCCAGGCCTCCATCACTGAGTTTGTCAATGTAGAACCCACGGCTGTTTCCATATGCTGTGCTACATCCACCGGTTCTTCCTCGATATATGTGTAGTAACACTGGATCGAGTCCCTTCTTTCTTAGTTTATTCCAAGTATCTCGAACAGTGGGTCTGGCATTAATGTATCTCCTCTTTTTTTTGCAGATGCCCAGCCAATTTCTTTTCACGCATACGGCTTTGGAATAGTGTTTTGTTAGAGATTGTTTAAAGCTAGCTTGAATATTTTTGGGCCAATTTGATTTAGTTAAGTAACCCTGTATTCTGGCCACTACTATATTATGCCCATAGTATCGAAACCTCCAATGTCCATTGCTGCTTATCATGGTGTGTGCATCCCATCCTGCAACAGGATCGTAAACTATAACTGCCCACATTACATTGGGGTAACGTCTTTTTAAATAGTCCATCAGGTGTTTTGATAGAGCTTCATGACTGTATTTGTGCTTTTGCCTAGCTTCTCGGTCAATATCAGCCTTCCAAGCTTCTCCTGTGGAATAAAAGTGCACAACAGTTATATATAATTATATATATGAGACATTGGGTTCAATTAGTTATGCATGCATGACACTTTAGAATTTCAACGCCAATATACAATTATAGCTAATCACATTGTATTATAATTATCCCGAGCCACGTAGTGGGGAGGGATACGGTAGTCTGCGTGTTAGTTAGCTAGTTAGCAAATTAAAGTTATATTAATGTTAATAATTATGCCATAGCTGGGGTACGTGGTTCGAATCCAACCCGGGCACTTTTTTTTTCTTTTTTTTTTTTAACCTGAGTGAGTTCGAGTCCTGCATAGGGAACATTTTTTTTTATTTTTTTTTTTAGTTTTCCTGACTCCTCTCTCTCTTTTAGTCTTTTTTTTTCTGAAATTTTTATGTTAAGGCTCGGCGAGGGCAGCCTCGTTCCCAGCCCCTCCCCTATTGCTGATCTTGACAGACGTCAAGATCAGCAATAGGTGAGAACGAGATTACGGCGAGGGATCTGCATCTCAAGTACATTTATTATAATTATGTAAATTTAATTGGCTTACCATCACAAAAAGGATGTTTTCCTGTCCACCCATGAGCTGTGCACTTTCGCACAGCATTATTTATTAGCAGAAACCCAGGATTACATCGAAAGTAGCAAGTCTTTCCCTCTAGTGTTTCAGTACAGTCATTGCCATTCAAAAGATTTAAGCTTGAACATGTTGCTCTGCATTTAACTGCTCTAGTGCATTGAAGTTGTTCTTTACGCAGGATATTAATTCCATTTTGAACAGTCAGCTGTGTTGTGTGAGCTTTAATATTGGCAATAGATGATGTGTACTTCCTGTAGCCAAGTTTTGCACATATGGTTAAAGCCACATTGTGATCATTAACACATACAGCCTTATTACCCTCATTTGTACTGACTTGTAAAAGCCCTGTGTATTCGCTTGGTCCATTCACTAGCTTATAATCACGGCTACAAGATATATGGTTATTTCGAACAGAAAGAAACCGACTTCTCTTGCCTCCTATAGTTATGCATGCCGGACTGTATAATGACTTATGTACAGGACGTTTGGACCAAGAAGAGAAAGAATATCGAATCATTCCAATTATTTTAAACAACTGTTCCTTTATATTTGATACTTTGTAGCTCTTTAAACAGTGTGTTTGAGCACTGTCCCATTTCCCTCCTAAACAGGTCATAGTTTTTATATGTGGTCTGTCAGCAACATTCCTTATGTAATAGCCATTTTTGCATGTGAGTTTCACAGTTCTTCCAGTATAGTAGACATTTGTAGAACGACTTGAATACATACCGTTGGGTTGTGGAAGGAGACTTGGGCAAGGTAATGGCTTGCATATTGGGATATTACAAGATGGTGATAATTGAGCTGATGTTCTCCTTTGTCTAACACATCGACAGGAGCTCGAGCCTTCAAGAACATATCCTGAGTTACAACTGTATTTAACTTCTTCATCAACGTATATGAATCCTCGGTCTATTCGTCCATTGCCTGGAACACTCAATCTGGAGCAAGAAGGCTTCCTCACACAATGTTGTGTAATGGAAGGGTTCCATTTACCTTCTTTCGTGCATGTGCTCAAAAATTTTTTGGAGTAGTCAGTCAGTTCGAAACCATATTTACAAGTCCATAAATAAGTACACTTTTGAAAGGCAATCAATTTATTGCAGCTTTGTGAACCAATTTCAGTGGCAACAGTGGCATTTGGTACTGACGGTAATTGGCAAGTAATCACTTCACATATAGGTACTGAATGTTTCTTATCATTACAAGCTACTTCAGCACTCCCAATAAGCTTGTATCCCTCTAGGCAACGAAACTTAGCATGTAGAATGCCATTGATCTTCATAAATCCGTTAATTTTCAAACCACATGACAGATGTTTAAAGTTTTTACAGTTATTCTCTTTGGTTGTAGCTATCACAGAGGCAGACTGCGGCCCTTTTGTTTGATCAATGATTGATGTAACTGATACTTGATAAGTCGTCTCAGGAAGTAAATCATAAGTTGTGAAGGATAAAACTTTGTTTAATTTGTATTCAAAGTCAACTACCTTAGAGAAACTCGAGATTATTTTGACAGTGTAACTGTATTTTTTCGCATTAGGATCAGTGCTAATAGTTGGTGCTTCCCATGTCACTTTAAATCCATCAAAAGCAATCTCTGATACAGTAATTTTATTTGGAGGTGAAGGTTTCGTGATGAATGATATTGGACTTGATACAGCAGTAATGAGTCTACATGAGCTCAGTGTGACTATGAATGAGTGCTTAGCACCCAATAAGAGATTTCTCATTGTTTTCACACGTCTTCCACCATCTTTTGGCCATGAAATGGGGTACTGCTTCACTTCCTTTTGAGTAAGGTGGGAATATTGCAGCTGATAAACGGAAGGGTGTGGGGGATTGTCTGCTCCCAGTTTGGTAAAATTAAATATCAAGTTGATTGAGCCATGTTGAGCATTGTCTGAGACAGAAAGAAAATATCCTGATGTTACCTGCTGTTGGAGGCTATCCAGTTGCTTTCCAGTGATACTGAAATCATCTGGAAAGGTGACCTTTTTGTCAATGAAATAAATTGACACATGTTGGTAGGTGTTGTTACTGAGTACATAATACAAAATTATTTGCAAAAAATCTTCATCCAATTGCACTCGCTGAACGTTGCTTCCCGAGTTCTTCTCAAAACTAATCCTCATTTGAATATCTTCATCCAAATAAAAGTAACACAGGCTGTCACTGCTGGACTTATTCAACACAATGAAGTTTTTAATCTATCAGTAGCGAAGTTCATGATGGATTTCTTACCGTATGCATCTGTTAGATCATATATATCATTCCCAGGTCCACCAAACAGGATATCATCACCCCCTCCAGGTACAATAATGTCATCACCAGCATATCCTCTTATATAGTTATCATCATCATTGGCAACCAATATGTCATCGTATTCTGTGGCTAATATGTTCTCTATTGACACATACGAGTCACCTTCTGCATCTGCTCCAAATCCTGTACCGAATCGAAGATTGACATGAACCCCAGTGAAATTAGCACCACTGAATACAACATAATCTGATCCTTCACCTCCATTGATTTTATCAGCACCAAGACCTCCATATATGGAATCATCACCATTACCTCCATCAATGACATCATCACCTTTACCACCAAATATGAAATCGATTCCCTCCCCACCAGATATTGCATCATCTCCGGCTAAGCCATAAAGACTTTCATCATTAGTTCCTCCATTAATCACATCTGCTTTACTCCTTCCAGTTACTTTGGCTGTGTCCTTGCCACCGGATATAGTATTTTCAGCTGTGTACGATCCTGTAATAATCCTAATGCTTGTTTCATTGGCTAAAATCTCTTGACTGAACTTTGAAACTGAGTAATCTACCATCAGTAGTTTAATGTAAGGTACGTATTTCTTGATCATAACAAAAATGAAGTTGTCAGCAGTATGGATCAAGATATGTTGATGATTATCACTTTCATAGTAGTCCACTAGAACACACCTACTGAGTCATTCTTGGAAGATGATGTCAGAAAAGCATTGTTATTTTGCTTGATAACCTGTATGTCATGGAATAGTACATCAAAAATCAAATTGTCTGTTTCGCCATCCTCAGCATAGTTATTAATTTGATTAAGATTTCCATATTCATGTCTTAAGTGTCAGCTCCTTCTCCTCCCATTAGATATTGCAGGCAATCCTTGATCCACTCTTCCCTTCAATTACAACATGGTTTACTCCATTCTATATATCATTTTGTGTGTGATACATTATAATTTGTATAATAGTGATAGATTAGTATAATACCTTTATTATTATACATTGTTCCATAGTCTCTAGTAATCCATATATTCTGTATAACATATTGTGTGTGATATCGTATTATAATTACTATAAAATACTACTATACATTAGTATACCTTTATAAAATATAAATCTAGTGCCAGTAGTGCTTACACATGGCGACTCATGTATGATGCTTAGTGTCTATCAGTATGGTATAACAGTATAGAAATGTTAGTGACCCTTCAATGAGACTCTCCTGAAACAAGGACTTGGTTTCAAATAAAGCCATGCATGCTTTTTCCTTATTGATCTTAATGAAAGCATCATGGCTATAGCACAGGTTAATTACCATAGCATAGGCCTCTAAATTACAAGTATAGTCACATATGTAGTTGGCAGTATAAACCTTGTGTAACTTAAGTATACATCCACATATCGTCTTTGTGAAGTCCCAATGATTGGATATTGCAGCAGATTGCTTAACTTTCAGAGGAGTTAAGTCATGACAATAAGATACCTATAAAAAGTAATTATGAACATTGTGATTTGTTAACTATATACCGTACTATAAAATATATATTCATTCATACCTTTACTATTGGTTTATTTGTCCATGATAATGCACAATGGATTCGATCATAATTTACAGTTCCCTTGTGTGAACCAAATCACCCAGGCACCACTTTCATATATAGAGTTGAATCACCATATCTGCTGAAGTTCTTGAAGTAGTCAATGTCTTGTATATCAATGTGCGGAACTTGTTCAAACAAGTCCAAAGCCATTGCTATCATTTTCTCTTTCAGAGGTTGTTGTTTATAAATAGTGTTGTATTCCAACCATTGTCCACTAATATTCTCCTGTTGACTCAATTGTTTCAGTGATACCATATCCTGTCTATCATAGTGTTGTACCACAGTATCTATTGTATCAGGTAAATTACTGATTCGACCCATGAAATAATTCACTAATGAATGATTCATTGAAGATAGAGAAATAAACATTCCCTTTAGACAAAACTTACGAATCTCTCTTTCATTTATTAAATTGTTTTGGAGCAATTCCAGTATTTCACATGATTGGGTGTACTGTGTGATTACTGTTAGAGGGTCTCTTCCTTTACTATCAACATGTAATGGATCAGCTCCTGCTTTCAATAGTGTTGTAACAATATGGTATTGGTTATGCTCACAAGCTACTACAATAGCAGTATTTGGATCAACTTCTCCCTTTTGTAATAACAATTCAACTATTTCATGATGCCCCTTTTGACTAGCAGCCATCATTGGTGTCAAAGTATTTTTATATGATAGATTAGGGTCAGCATTGTGTTTTAAAAGGATTTCTGCAATGGTGTAGTGGCCCTTAGAGCATGATAACCATAGTGATGTAACTCCATTATTATCTTGAATATTAGGGTCAGCCCCATTTGATAGCAGCAATTCAACAGTTTCAGTGTGTTCACGATAACATGCTAGTATTAAAGCAGTTTGTCCACGAATGTTTGTTACGTTTAAATTAACTTTTTCTTGTACTAATAAAATTTGAACTATTTTATGATGCTCTTTTTGAGTAGCAATCATTAGTGGTGTCCATCCATCTTTATTTGATATATTAAGGTCAGCATTGCATTTTAAAAGGATTTCTGTTACTGTGTAATGACCTTTAAAACATGATAACCATATTGCTGTTGTGCCAACATTGTCTTGAGTATTGGAGTCAGCCCCATTTGATAATAATGATTCAACAATTTCATTTTGTCCATTTTTACTTGCTAGCATTAAAGCTGTTTGTCCATGAATGTTTCTTGTGTTTGGATCAACTCTTCCTTGTAATAACAGCATTTGAACTATTTCTTGATGTCCCTTTAGACTAGCATTCATCAATGATGTATAGCCATGCTTATCTGATATACTAAGGTCAGCTTTGTGATTTAAAAGGATTTCTGCTACTGTGTAATGACCCTTAAAGCATGATAACAATATTGCTGTTACACCATTATTGTCTTGAATATTAGGGTCAGCCCCGTTTGATAGCAGCAGATTGATAATGCTTAGGTGACCTTCTGCACTTGCCATCATTAAAGCAGTAGGGCCTTTTTTATAGTCTCTGAAGTTGGGGTCAAGTTTCTTTTTTAGCAATAGCAGTTCAACAATTTTCAGATGCCCATTGTAACTAGCTGCTGTTAATGCTGTCCATCCTTCTGAATTAGTTATGCTAAGATCAGATTGATATTTCAGAAGAGTTTTTGTTACTTCATAATGGCCATTAAGACTTGATAGGATTATTGCTGTGTCATGCTGATAAAATTTATTAGGTTTAGCTCCATTTGCTATTAGCAAATTAACAATTTCATTGTGGCCGTTTTGACTTGCTGTTATTAAAGCAGTACTAAGCACTCTTCTAAAATCCCTCTCATTCTGGTTTGTTCTGAAAAAGTTTAATAAAAGTTGAACTATTTTATAATGTCCATTACAACTTGCATTTGTTAGTGTCCTTTCCCTGATATTCTTGCATTCATGCTTTGTTGCATAGTTTAAAAGAGTCTCTGTTACTTTGTAATGACCATTAAGACATGATAACTCCATTGCTTCTTGAAAATATTCATTATAATCATTGCGTTCATAACCCTCAATGCGGAATGGATAGCTTTCTAATTCAAAGTATATGTACTTATTTGCAAACTTCAATAATATTTCAACAGTTTCAGTATGTCCATTTTCGCTTGCCAACACTAAAGCGTATTTTTCACATTCACCATCAGCATCAGCGGTGAAACTGATAATGTGAGGATCAGCTTCATTTTGCAATAATAATTCAACAATTAGATAATGTCCCTCATCACTAGCAGCCATTACTGGTGTCCAACCATCGTAATCTAAAATATTAGGATCAGCATTGTATTTCAAAAGGATTTCTGTTACTGCGTAATGGCCCTCAAAACATGATGATAATAGCGCTGTTGTACCATCATTATCTTGAACGTTAGGGTCAGCTCCATTGATTAGTAAGTGTTCCACTATGCGTTGGTTACCCCCTTCACTAGCAGCCATTAGTAATGTTAATCCATCTGGACGGGTTGGGATTTCATGGTTTAAAGTGAATAATAGGTGATTGGCCACCTCATGATTACCAAGGAAACAGCTTATCATTAATGGTGTTGATCCTTTGTGTGTGACAATGCTAGTATTAGCTTTAGCTTGTTTTAGTGTTTGATATATTTCAACTGTTTTAGCAACCATTACTGCTGTTTGGCCAGTATGATCTTGTATATTCACATTAGCTCCTGCTGATAGTATTAGGTTTAGTACCTCAATATGACCGTGTTCACTTGCTAACATCAGAGCTGTTCTTCCTTCATTGTCTTGATGATTTATATTTACAATATTCATATTTAATATGAATTTAGTTGCTTGAATATGCCCAATTTTTCCAGCTTCCAACAAGCCATTTTCAAATGTATAGTGTATATTTTCATCCTCTATAAACAGTCTTTCATCTCCAACCTGTAGGTAAAATACCCCAATCAAACACATTAGCTGTCGTTTCTGTGCTGTAATATTGAAACACATGATTTTATCTCGACTGATCATAAATGTGATTTCTACTGAACCATTATTTATTCTAACTGCTTTTGCGTGTATACCAGCTAAAGCTAGTATCAATTCTTCAACATGGTCGAATGTAACTTTATCCCATTCATTGTTTAGTTTAACTATAAGTATCGTTTGGATCGAATCTTCTTCAATTTTTTCTTTAAGTATTTCCTTAAGCAATTTCAATGGTGCCTTACTTTTGAAAGCTTTAACTTTATCCATGTGTTCCTTAGTTCTGCACTTTAATTCATCATTCCCTTTAGGAAATCCGTATTCAACAACCCTATCCAAAATGCTACCATCAAGAAACCTACAATTTTTACGAAGAACATCGATTAGTTCACTTGTTGCTTGACATTTTCTCAAAACTTCTGGGGGTAGACTCTTAATTTGTGCATCTAGAATATTTTCAACAATTTCCTGAAAACTGCTAAATTTCTCAATCGCTAGACGAACATCTCTAAGTAGCAATGCAAATGAATGATTTATTTGTTTCAATTCCTGTATCAATTCTTTTTCCTCTTTTTCTTTAAATGAAAATGTAATTTGGTTTTGTTTTGGCTTTGTCACATTTGCTATTTTTTCATTTTTAACTTTCTCAGCTAATCTGGTTTCCTTTGCCTTCTCCAAAGCACTGACCACATCATCCCACATTGCATCTGGACACAATGATGACCATCTTGAGTAGAGAGATAATTTTTGCTCTTCCAAAGAGGCATTTCGAAACTCTTTTTGAATTTTCTCAATCTCAGTCTTACTGAATCCTCTTAAATGAATACCAGCCAATTCCCATTCCACTAGATCATGAAGTATTACTTGTAAGTCATCTACAGTTGGTCTACTCATCCTTTGATCACTATTAGTAGAATATACTGTATATTATACTATTGGTACACCCAACTGTTCATATCCAGTGGTTTATGAGGATTAAATTTCCAATAGTTTGTGCGTATATTTAAGTAATTAATTTTAAATGATTCATTGCAACTTTACTTTTATTCATACCGGGTGTGGCAGGAATGTGTTCGTCATGTGCTGTTCCTATACAATGCATTAATCATATTATGGTCAACAACAGCTCATGAATATCATTGGTAATTAATTAAACAGGTATTTTTTCATGAATATTGTTCACATGTACATGCAGATGTCAAATATTTTTATTCCAAATTGTACTATAAGATTATATAGATTAAATAAAACTGTATTTGAATACATTAGTGTCTTCGGTATGTGTGTTTGCATGCATGTGTGTATACGACAATGTATTTTGCAATGCTTTGAAACTCGGCAATTTAACAACAGGACCTGGGTTGTGGGTCATACATGGGTTATGGGTCGGTTATACTGTACGTGCAAATGTGTTTGAGCTAGTATACACTACTGTACTATGTAGGTGCATGCATGCATGGATCTCATTATTACATGTATCATGTATGTGGTTTACCTTTCAGATCATATAATCCCGTGCACCCACTGCCAGATAGACTGCCAAATTCCTTCAAGGATTCCTGTTAGAAAAGCCCTCATATAAATCCAGTCTATACTCGCTCATCTATAGGTTGTTCAGCTGCAGAACTAATGGGCCGTGGGTTCCACCTAGCTGGAAGAACTATAGATGTACCTGCTGCCGAATGGGTCTACTAGACTTGGCTATAACACTCGGACTACCTTCAACTATAACAGATGAGAAAGCAACGAAGAAACACCACACCATTAAATTTGTAGTGGAGATAGTACGCATGAGCGTTGAACCTGATAGTATACGTCTCCTTCGTCCCATTACCATAATCACAGCCATGAGTTAATCTCTGCATGTTCCTATACTCTCACATGGTACATCATCACCTCATTCATCACTACCACAGATGTGTACTGGTATACTATACAATAATACATACGTACTGTACATGTACATTATGTTATATTATGTATGTATGTTTATATTACACTTAAATGCATATATGTTAGTTATTAGATACACTATATGGCCTATAATACATTCCACATGCTATAGAGATCCACTATTGTTATTGTGTGTTTATGTACTATAGGTGTGTGTGACCATGGCCCTCCTCCCAATACATCTCACGGTATAGTTACTAAACCAGAAGTTTTATTACCAGCTACTAACGTGCCTTAATTAATGTATGCATACTTTACATACTGTGTTGATTGGATCAAACCATCTCCCTCTAGGTGCCACGCGGAGATACTTGAGTTAATGAGGACAATGCTGAAGAAGTGTTCAGCTCAAGTCTCAGTGCAACTATTGGATGTGAGTACCATATACACATGTACATCAATTAATTTTAATTAATTAACCTTGGGTGTGACTCATTAATTAATTTTGTTAATCTTCTATTATTATTCTTCGTATGCTTTAGGTTGCGTTTTTTTTTTTTGGGGTGGGGGGGGGGCAAGAAGCTTAAGTTTGTTCACAAGTCACAACAAATGGAAACTCTCCCCATGAGAAATTTTTAAAATGCAGAACCCAAAAGATGCCCTTTTGGTGGTCTGAGACAATGCATCATGAATAACTAGATATAGGCCTGAGGATTTTATGCTTCTAAATTAGCCCATTATGCTATTCTTCTATGCTCTAATTATGGCCCCATTTTGCTCTGTTGCAACACCCATTATGCTCGTGCATCCTTTATATTTTCATTTCTCAGTCAACCATTAAAGCTAAAACTATGGTTAACACTATTATAAAAAGCTCTACTAGTTGCCTTCTGGCATTTCTTTATCTCATGTTGCCTATAATTTTTGCCATTAACATAGATCAAATTAACACGGGTTGAAAATTCAAATTTATCCATTTTTAGTTTTATGTAGACGCAAATACTATAATCTGATTGGCCAATTCAGTTACCGCGCAGGTTTTTATATTTATTAGTA
>JAYJLX010060953.1:0-29257 GCA_036873525.1 Chalinula nematifera | reverse complement strand
ACGCGTCTGACTGCGGAGCAGAAGGTTCCAGGTTCGAATCCTGGGAAGGGCGCTTTTTTTTTTTTTTTTTTTTTTTTCTTTTATGCTTTTTTTTTTTTTTTCCTTTGTTTAGTTTACTTTTTGCTTTCACTACTAGTGTTATTAACCCCTACTTTCTTTTTTTTAACTAACTTCATTCATTTCAGGATTTTCTCGTTTTAAATTTCCAGCTGCTGAAATAACAGTCTTGACAGCTCTCATTCCAAAATCATAATGATCCTAAACAATTTTTAATACAGTATAATGCATAACAGACAGTATCATAATCCATGTGCTGAAAATAATAACGTACACATAGTGTTACCAAATGCGAACCTGTGAGCTCAACTGTTCTGATGATAATTTAAATGTAGTCACAATCTTTTTAGATAGAGTCTTGGCATCAGAGAATCCAAATGAAAACAACATAATCTCAGCAATCATAGCGTAATCTGGTACCATCATGGCTACAGGTCGGAACAGTGCCTAAAACGGGTTGAGCAAAATCAATAACTGCAAAATACTTCCAATTATAATAGGCTTTATACTTCTTTCACCCCATCCCCACCCCCTCCCTCCCCTCCCCTCTCCCAATTTCTCTAAAAAGAATAATATGCATAACTTACTTTTAAGTTATCTGGTAGTTCTGTTCTACCGGCATATCCCGGATTCATTGTGATAAAAACGGCACAGGATGGCTTCAGAGCTATTTCAATCCCTTCAAACATGAACTTGGTTAGCTATAGCAGATACAACACATATGACAAGAGCCATGTATATGAATGTGTGTGTTATGTATGTATACATGTACAGTGTATACATGTATGTATATAGAATGTACATGTTAACTAACCATTTCTTGCTGAGCTATTTGAATGGTAGTGATCTGTTGAGCCACGACAGACAACACTTCAATATCAATACGATTGAACTCATCGAAACATGCCCAAGCTCCAGCACTATAGATAGTACATACAGTGATATTCAGTTGACATTCACTCATTAATAATCATTGATCATAATTGCAACCATCATTTGGAGGAGATACTGATGCTGGAGAATATGACTAGATCTCAGCTACTGACACTTATACGTATGATTTCATATTATAATGTTTCATTATTAACAACAATAACAAGGTCAGTCCCACTACATATCGGATGTACATGTAGTATAGGACGTTCAAAAATTGTCGCACAATGAGGATTTCTGCATTCAATGAAGTGTGCAAGTCTGATTAGTTTATATACCTCTGAACATCACAAATGTATTGTGGGTTTTAGTAAATTAAATTAACCATAACAATATTAATATGACAAGATATGGGTGGGGCTTGTAGATAACAATACTATAGCAGCCTAAGCTACATTAGACTATATACATGTAATATACATTTATATACTCTTGTATTATACCTGGCTAATCCTTTGAAGAATTTCCCCATAGCCATGAAATCCAACTGATCCGAGCAATTAAACACGACACACTGAATCGCCATAGCTTTTGCAAGATCCTGTAAATTAAATAAAACCCATAATATTATACAGCGAGTTTGTTTATGTACGTACGGGCATTAGCTATGTTTTACCTTGGTGGTTTCAGTTTTCCCTGTTCCAGCAGGTCCAGCTGGAGCACCACCAAACTTGAGATGAAGTGCACCCGTTAGGGTTAAATAACATCTAAATGTATAGCAACAATCAATCAATCACAACACTATAATCGTCTGTAACTTTGTATATACATGTCTTATACACTTCACATTCATAACAAGCTTTATTTTAGTTTATAAAAATATTTTTATAAATCAGCATCTTTAATAACGATTAAAATTGTTAAATCAGTTTGTTGGTTCTGCTAATGTATTTTATCTGAGACAAGTCGGCCTATCTCCAGGGCACACCCCCAATGAAGAGCGATCCCTTTAGAACCGTGTCCATAGCAATGGATAATGGCTGAGTTACTGTCGGGTAAAGTGTCACATGTAAGTCGTATTTTAGATCGACCTGGCCTTAACCCAGCCCACGTGGACATCACACGAGCACCTTCCAGTCCCGGGAAAACTTTCCTACACACTTCTAGCCTTGACTTAGATTGTTCAACATCAGATTGATCATTCCAGTCTCCTATAGTAGCAGTACCTCCCATAACGATATCAGTTGTTCGAGGATAGATGAATAGGAACTCCGTTTTTTCACTGATAACAGCAAACGTTTTTAGCCATGGAGCATTGACTGACAATGCTTCTCCTCTAATGGGGAAAACATCTTTGTCAGAAACAATGCTCGAAGCTGCCAATCCAGAGCAGTTGATCACAATGTCATAGGTCTTAGCAAGACCGTCGAGATCTGTTACTTTCTGTTGCTTGACTGTGACGCCATTTTTCTTGAAATTCCTCATCAGCCACGGAAGGTACAGACGACAATCAACCATATACATACCAAAGAATATCACTGTGTCGTATTTTTCGGAAATGTTGAATGCCTTTTTCTCCTCGCTACAGGTAACACGTCTGTATCCGTGTACAAGGTCAGCCCACCAAGGCTCCTTGTACACAGCGTCGTGAGCCTCGCATCCGTATATATGAGTTATACCAACCTCTGCAGCCTTTGGAGAAAGATAAAGCTTTTGCACATGAGCAATCGTGTCTCTGCTCCATCTAGTTATATCGCCGATCCCCTCAACAGAGTCCGAGGAGGGAGGATTAGTGACATCAAAGGGAATCGTGCAGCCGCTGGAAAGGTCACTGGTCGTGTATGGAGTAAATTTCTCGGATATAAGTGTTATCTCGCACTGGTCTCGGGTAAATATGTTGCTCAGATGGTATGCAGTGGACGAGCCCATTATACCAGCACCAACTATAGCTATCTTCTTCGTTCCTGAATCAGAGGAGGCCGCCATTTTCTGCAGTTGTTTGTTTACCTTATCTTACCGGTCATGTGACTTTAATGATATTCATTGATTGTAAATTTTTTCCCCTGTTCGCCCACGCATGCATACTTGTATTGCATAAAAAGTACATGTATACCTGTCTGTAAGTGGAGTAATAACAAGTCTTCCTGTATTACCAAGGTACTCATAGCCGTATATAAATTCAGCATTGACAGCCCTAATGAACAGGTCCTCTTTCCAATAATACCTACAGTATGCAAAACAGACACCAATCCCAGCCAATAAAATATGGGCTGTTCCAACCAGTTATAAATAATATGCAAATAGTATTGAATGACAACCTCAGTTGACTGATCCACTCAAAATCATTCACATTCTTGACTTTCTGATCCACCATGGTGGCAACCACATCTCTGGAATGCACTTCGATGACAATCAGTGCCGACATTATGATACGGGCTAGCTTTGTCAGCTTCCCACGAACCAAACCAACCAGATCAGACAACTATTCCACATACAAAATACAAACCAATTACTATCAACTGCAGTATTTACTGCAGCCAGCCCCACCTACACATGTACTGCCCCACTCATATGTACAGCTCCACCCCCACATGTACTGTACCTGTTTTAACATGTTCTGATACAAGTCCTGTAATACTGCGTTATCCAATGCCTGACTGACTTCACTGGTCCACATAGTCTGACAGCCAGCTATCACAACCTGTCCAGGCCACTTCAACACCCATTCGGTACGTGGACACTATACAGTACAGTAAATACAATGTATACTTATGTATTGTAAACTACTTTGGGTTTATGTGTATAGTTTGTACCTCAGGATAGTTCTTAAGCGATTCTCCAATGATAGTTCGAAGGGATCCTCTCATGACCCTCTCCACCTCCAGTAACCAATCCTCAACATTACCCACTGGATATAACACCTCGGAGAAATCAATCTCTTCACCCTCGCCAGAATACATCTTGGTAATGGCAAGATCCTCTTCGAATTTGAGCTATACAAAAGAAAAAAAACTCCAATTTTAAAAGTTGGAACACAAAGTTCAATAATAATTATATTATTATACAAACTCAAATACACGTACATGTACATATAATGCATGAATGTTGTATGGATCAATACTATAAGGTTTATAAGTATAGTTATACTAGCAGCATACAGTGCATGTGTACGTGTACCTTCGAAATGTTCTCAAAGCATTTCCTCAAATGAGGTTGTACTGCTGTGGGATCTTTAGTCTGAGACAAAATCTCCAACAGCTCATCATCAGAGAGGAAGTAGAATCTGCCAGTATACAATGAAATACAATAATGACTCCACTTATAACACATGCAGTTTACTGTATAAGTAAACACAGATACTATTGTATATGTGCTATACCTTGGAAAGGCTAATCTCTTGGTCTCCAAGTATTCACTCAGTCCCTTTTGTACCTGGTCCAATAGTTTATTGCACTCCCTCAAGTTTTCGAGCAATCGTTGATCAGGACAGAATGATATAACCTACATACGTACATACATACAAAGTATACATTTACATGTACAGAAGTACATATACATTGTACATGTACAGTACAATATAGTACCTTTGGTTCTTGTCTAGCGTTGTTCATTATTTTACGCCATATTCTGTCCATTGTCTGGAACCTTTTCCCTTCAACAGGCAACTGACGGTTGATGTCGTCAGAGGAAAAAATGGGCTCTAAATAGAGCCAAGACTTTTGACATAACGCCCATTCCTCCAATACTTCCTAATATGGCAAACAAGACAAGATGGAGAAATACATAAATCATAATGAAAGTTTAATTGTATGCATAACGTACATAAACATGTACAACGTAATACTGTTTAATTTACTGTATACAGATGTACTGTATATGTACAGTATGCATGTGGTGATTTACAGGTGAAGCAGTACCTGCGTTGTCTGTAGTTTGCTCTCCCATGTTGTTATTCTCTGTTCAAAAGGTTTTTTATAAGGGCTGAATGACATTGCCTGGGTCATGACAATATGGTCGTCCAATTGCTGAGCACTCTCATCCCCACTCTTCATTATATATGTCCCAGTTTCCTTATAGGCAGATATTTCCAGTAGCACTGTCTCCCACTCGTGTTCCATCTTGTCAAGAGCTTGTTCAATGGAGAACTCCTTACCGGCCACTTCCGCCACTTTACTAATGGCCTCAGTGTGATTCTGTAGGCCCATCTCCAGACATTTTGAGAAAGTTAAGTTAGATTTCGGATAAACTGGGAATCCAACGGTATTGGATAGCTGTTCCCAATGTCTGTTCCTCATTCCAGGGTTCCTAAGGCCTTGTATTAATGGAATGTATGGCTTGAAATCCTCAATTTGACGCTTAATATCCTGAGCAACATCAATACAACCGGGTGTATCTCTGAAAACAGAAAGAAAGATAGTAAAAAAAAAAATAAAACAGTACATGTATACATACATGTACATGCATAGTATACATTTTTACATGTGTAGTATTCTAACCTGAAGTGTTTAACTGATTTATGCATTGTCTTGAAGGCCAACTGCACGTTTGTAGCCATCATTTCAGCATCTATATTGACCAATGCCTCATTCATCCAGCTCTCTTGCCATCTCATCCAGTCTGATGCCGTGATCCAGAGGTTCTTGTATGGCTCAAACTCTTTCATCAATCGACCAACTTTATCATACTGTATGAACAACAAGGTAACACATAAAATAGTTAAAATCATACAGTTAACAATGAGACAACCATATAGTACAGTACAGTGCACAATAGGACTAACCTGTGTTGTTTCTTGATTAAACAGTCTCTCTCTTTGGTTATAGAGCTGAGCCAATCCCTGACATTCCTTGAGGTTCTTGACAACACGTCTCACTTCATTGGCCGTCTCCTGTGCTCTACTGAGATCAGTATTACCAGAGAACCCAGCACAGATAATCTAATAGACAGCAATAATAGTAATGCAATAACACATACATGTACTGTACAGGGACAGTGGTTTTTCCTAGCCACACCCACATTTAAAATTAGGATACACAAAATAGTACAAATATACATGCAATCATACACATATCCTAAGCACATGTACATGTACATGTACGCATAGATGTACAGTACTGTACATGTCTTTACCTCAAGTGTATCTAGCCTGTCTTCGAAATTAGCCTGATCACTTTGTAGGTTCCTTTGAAACTTGAGTTCATCATCATCGAGTTGTTTCTCTGTGTTTTCCACCTGTTCGGTTATTTTACGAGGCCATCCGACTGTATTCCATCTGCAAAGTGATAGGGTGGTGTGTGGTCAGTATAATAATTACACAGTTAATGAAATGAGCTTGTTTCTAACTTGATTTCAAAGTCCTCGTCAGTTAATACATAGAAATATTCATCCAACATCAGATAATCACTCATGGATTTCTCAATCACTGCTTTATGCTCATTAACAAGCTGTTATAATAATTAAAATACCTTAATACCAGTATAATACATGTACATGTACTGTACATGTACATGTAATGAGAATACTACTATACTGTAATACATGTGTATACATGTGTACATGTATGTACATACGTCAGGTATGGTTTTCATGTATTCCCTTGTTTCAGTCAAGTCCTCTATAGTATTGGGTCTTTCATATAACCTACGGCTAATTTCCTTGAAATCTTCACATATCTAAACAAATAATAATTACAATGAATAACAGATCCATGCGTGGATTGATACAGATGGTAATATATCTCACTATGTCTGCATCTGTCCTCAGTTTCTTGGCAAGGTAGTCCATCAAAGCCTTGGCAACATCCTTATGTTTCTTAGACAATGCTTGTCTGATACTGTCTACATTGATAAAGAATGGACCAATGACAATCTGTTGAGGGAGATCAGCTTCAACCACTAATTTCAGTTTGAGATGTTTGTCAATCAATTGCTTGATTTCAACGCTTGTATGTTCCTCCTCACTCAATTTCCTATACCACAAGGAAATTCATTAATAATCATTAAGAGAATATACATGTACAGTATAAAGATATACATGTACTATAATTTACTATAATACATATACAATAATTTGTTTGCGTACTGTATGTATTCCTTGATGTCCATGTTCAATAAGTCCAAGTGAGGTTCGAATTGTTTAGCATAAGCCATTAGGGGAATGACAGCGTGTTGCAGGTTATGGCAGAGAGTGTTACGTAATCTATCGACTTGAGGCTCGTGTTGACCAACTGATTCAAGCAATGGTGTCTCAGGCCAGAATAACTTATCAACAACAAACTAAAGAATAATAGAAAACCATTAATACGTAATACAATACAGTATAAGATGCATTAGCTCATTGTCTGACCTTCTCTAGCTGTGGTACAGAGTGTGTTGACTGTATACCTCTGTTGAATATTGAGGTCATCACGGTTTCAAAGGAGGTTATACTGGAAGTATAATGGACGCCATCTTGGTCAATCACTAGCTCCAAATAAAACAACGGACTGTTTTTAGGCCTATACACAATCAATACAAAGACCACAGGTGATATAGTCAGTCAAATACTACATGTACCTACATGTACATTACACATGTCAGTTACATACTGCAGTACGTATAATAATGTACAAACATTTGGCCATCATACTACATGTATGTGCATACATAACTACATAGTACATGTACATGTACATGTATATGTAATAATTATTAATAACTAACAGGAATTTGCTTCTCTTCAAGTCGTTGCCCCATTGATACTCGGAGACTATATCCATCATGGAGTAACAGGCATCAGTGGTCATTTGAACGAATGCAGTGAGTGAGTTTAACACAAGAGATCGTATTGAATCCTGCAATATGTGAACCATTACATTGTGATTGATTACAGTACATGTGCATGTACACGTATTGTGTACATTGTATAAGTATGTACTGCTAGTCATTGTACAGTACCTGCATGGCAAACTTGGTCATTTCCATTAGTTTCTTGAGCTTGGATCCCTGATACACCTCCCAACTGGTTTCCTCCAGATTAAACCATCCTTTATTGACGTTATTCAAACACTGACGAATTGATGTACGAAGGGTGGGGACCCAGGTCTCCTTCAGATACGTTTGTACCTATAATACATGTATATACATGTACGTACAATATTCATACATGTACATGTACACATATCCCTTATATGCACTTAATACAATATACTGTATATGTAAATACCTGCATGGAAGTTTGTCCCTGAGCTTGGTCGAATTCCTCCAGTTTGAGTGGTTTACCCGACCCAGTGAGGAAGAGCATCATATCACTAACTTTACTACATTCCTCTTTGACAGTCACCTGAGCATTGATCACTTCAACACTCGTCAATAATGAAAGGAACTGGAACTTCTGTCTGATTTCCGTATAAGGAAAAGGAGGAACGTCTGGATTTTTACCTGTAGCATTGGAGCACAGCAAAAGAATAGTAGTTAAAGCATGTACATGTAATACACATGTACATGTAACAATTATGTATACTATTATTAAAAATTGCAATGGAAATGTGGGTGTGGCCTAGGAAAACATGAGTTTTTAATTTAATATCAACATTGTTTTTGAACAATCACATTGATTACCTGGACACGCCCACTTTTACATTGTAAAACATTGTTCATCTACAATACATGCATACTGTACATTTACATACGTGTACATGCACATATACATGTACAAGCATATGTACATGTACACAAATATATGCATGAATGTGTAAAATGCAACTGGTGCTAAGCCATTAGTCTTGTGTTACTAACCAGTGAGTGGTACTGGTACTTGTATAGGATCAGGTAGTGTGACAAACGGAAACGAGGATGGGTTTTCAGTAACCGTATCATCAAATAATATCTTATTCATCGACCGTGAGAAATCAAGGGACACCTCCTGCGATAGTGTATCAGTGAATCCATCCAACCTAATGCAATACAGCCCAATATTAATACATGTATAATAATAATATATCAATATTAATTAATCAATTACCGTGATGCTGATAATTGTTGAGAGGATCGAGCTATCTTGATCATCTTCTCTAAAGAGTCTTTACCGATTTCTTCCAGACCATCACTCGGCATGCAATCAACATAGAGATTGTATCTATCAGAAACAATTATGCTGGTTAAAGATGTGTGCTATTCCGCTATGCATAAGATATACTGTACAGTACATGTACTGATCAAACGCCATACACAAACATGTACAAATGTGCAAGTACATGTATTTAAATGTACATGCAACAGATGCATGTATTAAACTGCATGATCCTTTCTTACATGTAAGATGCTACGTATACATGTATGTGTACAATGGAGTATATAAATACATGTATACATGTACATGTACAATGTACATGTATGTAGTGTACCTCAACAGAGCCTCAGTTTTCTCCCTTAAATAGTATGCATTAGCAACCCTCTCAGCGAATCCAATAGGATTCTCAGCTGCGAACATCAGTCTAACCCTGGGCACCCAATAGTGGATCTCATCGGAGCTGTCAACATGTGAGACCCGTTTACCAATACCATCACCAGGGTCACCATTATCACCAGTGTCACCATTAGCACCACTATCACCATTAGCACCACTGCCACCAGTATTAGAGTCCCCACCATCATCACTCTCACTATCATTACTAGGACTATCACTCTCACCACCACTATTATTACCCCCTCCACTGCTGGCGGCTGCTGCTGCTAGACTAGCAATGGAACTGGTCTTCCTGTCTAGTATTTTGGTGGGCACAAACACACGTTTTACATGATAAAGTTTCTTTTTGTGATCGTAATCCAGCATTCCGACATCCACCCACTCATAACGAGGTCCAAGCGGAGGGGACTGGGCACCTTTGAGGGGAGGCAGGTTTCTGGTAGTACCAACTGGACTCTTGTATCGTCCTAATGGGATAATATAGAGCGAGTCCAATACACATAGCCTGAATGGTATTACATGTATATTAGTCTTACTGGAAGGTTGTTGCATATCAGAGTGATGTCCGGGGGGCGGAGTAATGGGCGTGGACCGACCAAATATATCCAATACAGGTAGCAATGCTTTACCAGGGACTGGCTTATGAACATCAGCAGACTCATAACCTATCACAATGAACCAGTAATGTAACAACTATTACAGCACATTAGTTTCATATACTACAATATACCTAGTTCAACCCATTCCTCGGGTGTCCGGCAATCATATTCGGTATCATCGAATATTTCCAGAGGAAGGAACGAAGGGAAGGTGGGAGTTGGCGATTTCTTCCCACTGCTAATGAGTGACTTTGAGGTGGCATCTGCCACTGGCATAAGAGAAGACGAAGACACTCCACGTTCCTCTAGTAGTTTATCAATATTATGCTTTGAGAACTCCCTCTTTCGTCTAATGATACATGATAAGGCACTCACTATCTAAAGGACCCAAATGGACGACATCAATAATAAACTACCTTTCAATTTCAACTTTACGCGGAGTTTGGCCACTCTCAACTTTGTAAGGGACCTGCACCTTCGGGTCCCATGAGAGAGATGAGAATTCCTGCATAGTGAGTGGGATGTTATATAGATATAACTTATACAAAAAGGGTGATAATCATGGAGATGTATCAAAATGGACTTACATCGGATAGTATAGTTTGTGTGGTGGGACCGTATTTCTGAGCACTTAGCAAGGACAAGAAGTCGTCAGGTGTTTTAAACTTTGAAACTATATAAAACATAAAGCAACATAACTCATTGACCCCTCCCTCTCCCCTAGCCCCTCCCTCTTTCTCACCACTAGGCAGATGCTTGTCTGTTTGGGCTGTTGAAATCAGTTTGGGCAGTGAATTAGGACCAGCTCTAACATTCTGTGAGATAAATATGACAAGATAAGCCATCTACGGAAGCTTATTGTAATTTATGTATACCTTCAGGCCTTTAGCAGCTTCTGTACCGACTATCTCCGAATAATAGCCCCTCTGCACGCCCCTTTGCTGAGTTCTTGGCCTTGTACGAGTACCTGGACGACTAACGTCCATGATTAATAAAGCTAAAGAACAATTTCAGCCTCAAAACTTTTTAGAGCAACACACACCAGCTGATGAAATAAGAAACACGTAATGTAAGTGAGTAACTATAGTAACAAACATTTTAAACCACACCCTTTTTAATTAACCAATATCCCAGCGCCGGGCCGCGCCACAATGCAAAAAAAAATTGCTGCAGGCCAAATTAATGTATATAGACTATTAGGAGTCAATAATCAGTGTGCATAACTGATTGTAGGGGCATGAGCATGGATCAAGCATCTGAGTGCTTATGCTTGTGCTTTAGCCTGCTTCAGTACTGAAAGCGCTGAGCACTTTCTTCATGTGTTCTCAGTAAAATGTGCAGCCAGCCCACGCTACTGATAAGACTGATAGTATCTCTATGCAGAAGTATAGGGTGGAGTTGATGTACATAAGTAGGAGAAGTATGAAATATTTAAACATCAGCCATGAGGATCACATATAATAATTAAAGCCATTATTGAGTGTATCTAAAACAAGTTAAGATAGATCTATAGTTGAATCATCATTACAGGCAGTTTTATCTGACTTCAGTAGCAAGTATACATAACGTATTACTGAACGCCAACATATTGAAAGCAAAATCTGAGCCACTCATTATAATAAACAATTTAATCATTAATTTATAATGAATGATCATAGTATACTATAAAATTAGTCAATCTAATTCTATAGCGGTGGCAATGTATGTAGTATATATGCCATGACTTGATGAACCGTTAGCATGCCACAGTCTTCTTAAAAACCAAAATCGATCCATCGGCCAGGTCATGGTAAGGTATTGGAACTTCTTCCACCAACTCACAGCAACCACACTGACTAGCCACTGTTTGCACCCAATCACTCTTTGTTTCATTATAGAAGGCAGTCCGTATTGTAGTAATGAAATAACCGTTGTCCTTGAGGATTTCCATGATATTAGGTAGACATTCGGGCCCACAGTGATCTGGTAAAAAGGCACCAGAACTAACGATGCTTTCAAACCATCCCTTTTCATATGGTAAAGGTTCCTTGAGATTGACGATTCTTAGATCGGAGTAGACAGGGATGTTCTTGGATTTGGCGACTGATAGCATATCAGGGTTTATGTCACCTCCGTATACCTCTATCAGTGAAGCAGCATTGGGTAGCTTTTGTACCTCCTCACCTACCAAACCCGTGCCACACCCAGCATCGAATATCTTGTGTTTTTTGTTTGGATCAAGTTGAGGATGATACTTTCTCCATTTCGCAATTACGCTTTCGGGAGCTTGCCAATGAATCTTTTTTGTGGACTCATCATAAGTTGGAGCTTTTGATGAATATGAAGTACCCAGGACGACATACTTCTCATCATGATCATTCTCCATTGTGAATTGTTCATTTAAAGGCCTTTTCACACTAAAAGGCCTTTTCACACTAGTACACAAGCGTGATGTGCTTCTAAACGGCCAAAAGGCATTCCAAACGGTGAATACGGTGCTTTTCTTTACATCCAGACATTTGTAAGTCCTTCTCCCATCGTAATAACCGCAAAGACGAAACATTTTGGCTAGCATGATGCTTTGATGCCCTAAAGTACGTGGATCGGTTTCAACTCACCGATTAAAAGACAATAAAAGACTGTGAAAAGGGCCTTAGATCAAGGCCTTTTCACACTACATTCACTTCCGAAGCACTTTGGCCTGGTTCCCATATATATAAAACTGTTGCGCAACAGTTGTGCCACTTGTTGTAGAGATAGAGATTGGTTGAATTTGGTTCTGTCTCCACGATCGCCACAACAGTTCCACAGCTGCTTACAACAGTTGTAAGCAGCTGTGGAACTGTTGAACACTTGTCAAATACAGTGGAACCTCCGAATAAAGGACACTTTGGGACACTATATAAAATTAATTGAAGTGCTTTGTCCTATTTATAGAGAGGTTGTCCTCTTCTCGGAGGTCAAAATGCAGAGTGTATTTGGGCATAAATATCTATGATTTGGGACACTGCCAAGTGTCCTTTGTTGAGAGGTTTATTATACTATGTCCCTTTCTCGGAGTGTCCACTATCGGAGGTTGTACTTATATGGGAACCAGGCTCTTTGGAGGACACAAGCATATCGCATCATTGATTTGCCCATGCACTGTGATGCTTGCATGTGTCAGATATTGCGTATGATAGTTTCAACTTTACAGATGTGATATTATAAATAGTCATAATAAATTGCCTGTACATGATGAAGAAATACTATGTATTTCTTCATCATTGATGTACTTTACCAGGTCTAGAGGTCTTTATGGGCAAAATAAGATTAGATCATGTACAACAAAGTCATGAATATCATTAATGCTCTGTGTAATTTGTGATTACATTATGGGGTGGAGGGTCAGCTATATAGGGTTAAGATAGACAAGGGTATCACTATTTTTCATGCATGGTTGTTTCCATTTTTCATGTCAATGCAATTTTTTTCCATCCGATTTCAAATGTTACCATGCAATTATCGACATCTAGCACCTTCGATGGAGTGTCAGTAAAGTTCTACCATCAAGTATCCAAAGAAATTTTAAGGTGTAACACATGCAAACCAACTACCCCTCCGCCCACACATGGGTTAATAATAATATTATTATCCATAATAGTTAAGAAAATACAATTTTTGTAATCATTTTAAAACTTCTGGTCCGTTTGCTTTAATCTAGACAAGAAGCCACTAATTGAAAACAGCTGTTCTGATCCACCAGCATCAGCATGTGGAAGCAGGGGTTCTTTCTGCCATCGCCCTCCCATACTATCATAACTCTTTATATTCATATTGGTCTTAGGAGGGTTACGATACAATATGTAGTGCTGGACCATGAATACAAGATCAAAGCAAATAGAAAAAGCACCCAGGCCAAACTTGGTAGGATCTCCAAACATAGACTTCCAATCATCTATTAAATGTACAGCTACATAACGCACAAGTATTATGAATTAAATACACAATGTCACTCAACTGTAATTGGAAGATACTAGGATCATCTGTAAAATGCTGCAAACTCCGCCTGTGAAATCCAGTAATACACCACCTATGCTCCACCCCGCGGTACTCTTACGCCTGAAGTTCATTACAGCCTACAATAAATGAGATCTTAAGTTATGATAAAAGGCCAGGATACACGGAGAAACTTTTATGAAAGCAACTGCCGTAAAGCAACAATCTCACTAAATAGAAATCTTTTCTATTCCAAGCAATTATGTTGAAAAAGCAATGGGCAATGAATCTCATTAAAATCCATTGTTCTTTGTTACCAAATTCCTTTTAACAAAGTTCCTCCATGTATCCTGGCCTTAGCTCATATTACTAACAGTAGAGTTAGTTTAGTAGATTCGAATGCACATGTATATAGTGCAGATACTGACCTGTGGAATATACTTGATCAGAGTCACAGCTAGTTTAACATAGGAAATAAAGTTCAAGAATGTCAGCCATGATATCACACCACAGGCAGCAATGATCAATGAAATAACCACAAACAACCAAAGAATAGCCTGAATGGTCCACCCAATATAGGATATTCGTTGCTTTCCTCGCTGCAAGAAATAGAGGAGGGGGTAGAGGGATGAAAAGGAGGGATGGGAGAGAAGGGGGTAGAGGGATGGGAGAGGAGAAGGCAGAGAGATGGGAGAGGAGGGGGTATAGAGGGATGGGAGAGGAGGGGGTATAAAGGGTTGGGGAGGAGGGGGGTATAGAGGGATGGAAGAGGAGGGGGGTATATAGAGGGATAGGAAAGGAGGGGGTATAGAGGGATGGAAGAGGAGGGGGGTATATAGAGGGATGGGAAAGGAGGGGATATAGAGGGATGGAAGAGGAGGGGGGTATATAGAGGGATGGGAAAGGAGGGGGTATAGAAGGATGGAAGAGAAGGGGGGGTATGGGAGAGGAGGGGGGTATAGAGGGATGGGAGAATAAGGAGAGGGAAAGAGTTTAAGCTGGTACAATGACACAAATAATACACACATACAACAATCAATTTCTGTTAAATAAAACACAATACTGATCATTCAATGCCAACAATTAACAATATTAAAAAGAACCTGTATGTATAAAAAGAAAATGAGCCTCATTCAAACACATACAAAGCTATTAATGTCTGGAGTCCATAACGCGTGTGGGTGGTGAATGTTCTCCCGCTCATGCGGATTACAGATGCCTGTTTATGTATAATAATTAAATAATCTAATGTTGTTGTTTTGAACTCTGAACCCTAATTAACCTATGTACTGTCGATATTTACCTCATATACAAAGCACTGTATGATAGTAATGACAGTCAGAACTACAGCATGGAGGGCGAACACAACATCGTTCAGCTGAACCTGATTGACGCTACCTGGATTCTTGTTAGTGAATTCATGCTATAAATATGGAAATACTTCATGTTTTAATTTACATAATGACATTTTCATACTGACTACTGTTACTATAGCCACATATTTTTGCCATTTAAAATTTTCGTCAATTCAACAAAAATGACAAAAAAAAGCAAAATATTTGTATGTCGTTAATATTCCATACACGTCCATGATTAATTTCTGTCATGCTAGTGACTAACAAGATTTACAAAAATTTCGACCACCAAAAATTTGTGGCTATACAGTATATTACCAACCATCATGCCATCATGCTGTGCATGCACGCAGCTCACTGCTCAAATTCTATACCATTTCTTTTCACCTTAATTTCTGGTATCCAGTACAAGCCCACATTAAAGGCACTGTAAACTAGGAAGCCAATGAGGTTCAAGGCAAGGAAGTCAAAGTTAAGGCCAATAACACTTCGTCGATAGATGTTAAGGAATACCTTTAAATAAAACAAACAGATAGCCACTGACATGCACAGAGCATAGCTATTCTACTATACATATGTAGTTATACACAGGAAAGGGCATTAATAGGAACCTAAAACTCGTCTGATACCTGAGGATAGAAGGATATACTCCATGCAGCAAAATATATCCACCCAGTGATGGTAATAACAATTTGAAGAGGATACGAGTGAATGACCCCAATGACTCGCTCAACTTCGTCCAAACTACAATATAAGAAAAATCATAATAGTTATAAGTTGTAACCCGGCCCTGATTTATGTCACTCTGCTAGCACAACACATACTGTAATGAATGTTTCATGCAGTACATGTAGGCACATACAGTGCATGTGATAATGTAAAAATGCTGGGGAGAGTCTATATGTTTGGGGGGGGGGGGGGGGGGTGACATAACCATAATCTAAAATTGTTCTAATTGTTTGAATGAAAGGCATGCACATGTAGTGCCCATTTTGCAGTTGATATAACATATGTAAGTTGATAGCTTTAAACGGAACTGTATGTGTGGATACTGCATGTGGTTGATGGCCAGTATACTTGAAAAACTTATGTAGTAGCAATTTACTTACAAAATCTTATACATACGACTAATGTGTTCCGGCCATCATTCCCTGTACCTTTCAATGGGCTGGTCTTCAAAGTCCTCGTCATTAGTATAGTTGAAGGATACTATAGCACGCCCTACCTTTAAAGTCTTAAATTCAAGGGTAATATTACCAGGAAGTGATAGGTTGAACTATATATAAGTAGTCAGTTGGTATAAAGAAGGGGTGAAATGTGGAAAGAATTAGGGAAAGGAGAAAGAAGAAGAGAATAAATTATATTGCCATATAATGAAGAAAAAAAATGGCAATATCACTGGCTAACTGCTCAGCAAATTTCAAATCCAGGAACCATATAAGACACTCCCGCACTGACAGTCTAAAGTGAACTTTTTGCTAACACATGCACAAACACACAGACTGACTGCAGATACTATATACTAGTACTTCTGTAGCATCCTCTCATATGGCTTTCTGCTTGAACTTATGGTCAAAAACTTGGAAAATATTTTTCCTTCAATGGAAAAAAACCATACACAATTTCCTATACCGTACAGCCCACAGGGTGCTCACATTTTCAATGGCTACAATAAATCTTATGATCATTGTAATATACTGTATAGCAATTTAATTTAACAGATTTTTAATTTGGTGATTGGCGGCGGTTCACAATGTAAATCGCCAATATTATTTTCGTAAAATCACTGATACGAATGTGTACATACACGCATGTATGAATCGCCAATAATAAAGCCGTCCATAACAATTTTTTATATAATTGACCAAATTTGACCGCCAAATATAACTGCTATACAGTAAATGTAATAATTAATTCCACACAGTACAAAATGACGATCATGCCCCTTCACTACATAAGTATTTAACTTAAGGCGGATTTTTTACAATACAATGTTAGCTCAGTGATGTTTTGTGGGTGATTTATTGACCTTTTTGGTGGTTGCTCTATGCGTGTTTGGCTACACACTTATAGCATAATGCTATGTAATGGACATATGCAACATTATAACTACATAGGAAGTTATTGATACATTAAATTAAATTTGTGGAGTCATAGAAAAGATAAAAAATTATTGCCTGATGTGACAAGATGTACATACTACTGTAACTGATCATATCTTGCTTTGTTAAGCAAAAAAAGCTATTCCATTGATATAAAATACACTAATGCACCTTATGACCATATTAGCCAAACAAAAGAGGCTTTCAGAAGCTGCCAATAACCCCTCCTACCAATACATTATACCTAGACGCAGAATTGTACTGTGGACTGTCTGCCTGGGTCTTGTTAATGCAATAAGCCAATATTCGTGTAACCCATCCAAATACAGAAGTTTCATACAACTGTTTGTGATACAAGCATAGGAGCAGTACACACAGATAACACTTAGCAGCTGTATTATATATCTTGTAAACAAAATTAATATAAACAGAAAGAACCAACTACACAATGGCTATTGACCTACTGATACTTCTTATAACACGAAAAAAAAAATTACAATCATTTTCATAAACATAACAGCTTATTGTATGGGCATCATGGCACTATACAATGATGATCCAAGAATTATTGGTAGTACCTCACTACGAAGTGGCTGGATGATTCTATGTTTAATATTGACCTGTAAAGTGATCTTGATGATGGAGTCGTTTCTCAGACTGGAGACACTAAACACAGAAAAAATGGTAAACCAAAGGCTTCAAACTGAGGAACTTGAATGACAAAAGTAAGGTACATATACATGTACTGGATAAGCATATAACCATATACAAACGGTCCTCGTTTCATACAGTACTATATACAGCCCATCACAGTGGATGGATCATACTGGTTAATTAGTCTCATGCACGTAGCCTATATAACCCATCTCTGCTGGGCTTACTGGAAGGGCCGGCTTGGTGGAAACAATGAAGTTAATCCATGCATGAGGTAAGAGTTATTTTTCAACGTCTCACCAAGTGGACGGCATATTGCTCACAACTTTAATTTCACACGCATGACCGGCTTCCAGAATTGTGACCATATGGAATGTAAAAGGAATCAATGGCCATTCCACCAGATCCTTCCAGTATATGCAACAGCAGTGTTTGGACTGACCAATAAACTGCCGCCTACCTCAACTGAGACCTCAACTGAACAGCCTGTTCAGCTGAACTTGAGGTTCAGCAGGGAGAGGAAGGGAGAGGTACGACAGAGAGGTATCTTATTATTCTTACCTACCTGGTGCTTAAAAATATAAAGGCTTTCTCTCCCAAAGTAATTGTTTTCGGATGATTAGCATGTAGAATGAACTTCCCAGCAGCTAGATCTAGATAATGCAAAGCAAGAAATCCATAACACTGAAATCATGTTAAGATCCTAACCAGCCCCTCTTTTACCTTGTGATTCAGCCGATACACTGTCAACGTATAAAGCTGAAGAACTGGCCACAAACATCAGGAGCAGCAGAAATATAAATAGAGCAAAACTAGATCTACCCATTCCTCGGCCTCGGTTCTCCTCAGTCTATAGGCTGGTTCTGTGGTTCAGCTTTAGCAAACAACAAATGTGAGTGAGAGAGTTATGTATGACGGGGGTAACTCTGGCAAAGGCGAGGGCAACGTTACACAGTGGCTGTCACCCTCGCTGTCACCGCTACTCAAGAAGACTCAATCCACTGCAAATAAAGCTACAAAGCAATAATTAATGGATGGGTGTGGTGTAGATCTAAACCTATAGATCTAGCTCTCTGTGGCTGTGCAGCCTGTGCTACCAATCAAAACTAATAAAGAAATAACAATATAGATTTACTAACTACTATTGATTCAATTATTGCTTGCAGTCATTGAATACATCTTGGGATTTTTCCGGCATGTCGCATATTGCTGTTTGAACAATTCTCAGCCCTGCACCCTCATATGCACTGATTACATCTTCTTTAATGAGGTAAAGCGGGTGAACACAACACTTCTGGGGGCCAGTGATAAACCACCACGACTCCTCCAATGATGCTAAACCATGCAGATACCCTCCGGGCTTTACGATTCCACACAACCTTTTTACAAACATCCTATATTCTTCCACAGACTGAGCGGCAATGGCATCCATGCAAAACATTGGAGGAAACAACATCAGCAAAGAGCGGCTGTGTTTGTAGTAGGCGGTCCAATGAGTGTTTGGAAATTTAACATGGGTGTATGTGTTTCATCTTTGAACGCATTTCTCAAATTCGCTCTTGGATGAGTTGTTTTGGGCATTATCCAGACATCCTTCAAGTTTGCTCACAACGTAATGAACATACAGCTCAGCCCAGTCATGAGCAGCTGGCAGGTCATTGTCTAAAACTCATGCAGCTAATGTAATAATGTAAGATTAGTAAAAACCACCTTAACTCAGTTTAACCTACTTCAAAACATTATTAATCAATCATAATTAGACTATTATTATCGTAGTTTTTTTTCTATAATGAAAAAAAAGCAGAATGATTGTGGTGCAAAATTTTACATTTTAATTAAAAGCATGCTGCGGCAGGCCACTAGCATTAAATGACAAGCACTGATGCATCCCGCATTCAGCCCGGCTGTGGCCACAACGGTACGTATACGAATGATATAGTCTAACTATGATTTGTCATTCGAATTCATTAATTGGCATAGGCTTATAACTGAATTGATTGACCTCAGTGCCTGTACAATGAATGTGATGCTTGCCAGCTTCATATAGTCCATTAAGTGTACAACTTCAGTTAATAACTGTTAGCGGGCGGAGCACATGCAGTCTTCTTAAAAACCAAAATCAATCCATCAGACAAGTCATGGTAAGGTACTGACACTTCTTCCACTAGCTTACAACGACCACACTGACTAGCCACTACTTGCACCCAATCACTTTTTGCTTCATTATAGTAGGCAGTCTGTATTGTAGTGATGAAATAACCGTTGTCCTTGAGGACCTCCATGATGTTAGGTAGACACTCGGGACCACAGTTATCTGGTATGAAGGTACCAGAACTGATGACGCTATCAAACCATTCCTTTTCATAAGGTAAGGGTTCCTTGAGATTGACGATTCTTAGATCGGAGTAGATGGGGATGTTCTTGGATTTGGCGACTGATAACATATCAGGGTTTAAGTCACCTCCGTATACCTCTATCAGTGAAGCAGCATTGGGTAGCTTTTGTACCTCCTCACCTACCAAACCAGTGCCACACCCAGCATCGAATATCCTGTGTTTCTTCTGTGGATCAAGTTGAGGATGATATTTTCTCCATTTCGCAATAATGCTTTCGGGACCTTGGTAACGAATCTTTTTTGTGGACTCATCATAAGTCGGAGCTCTTGACGAATATGCAGTGCCCAGGATGATATTCTCCTTGTGATCATTCTCCATACGTAGTACTACACTAGAGTACACCAATAACCTATTGTTGTAGTCTAATCACAGTAATCAGCATGCATGCACTATAGCTAGCTCACGTGATGTAATAATTATTAACGTCACGTGATCATGATTTAATAGTTAAATAATTGGACTATTATAATAAAAAAAAAAAAATGATGTACTTATGTGAAAAGTATTGTACAATATAATATTTATCTCATGTATTGGCTGCACATCTAGCAGATAAATCTAATAACCTAGAGCTTTACTAATCGAGCCCGCCTTCTTCAATAGTTCAACAACAAATTCCTAATCAGCACAAAGAACCAATCAAATCATGCATGGCTTGCAACTGAATAATTATATTATACTAACTCACATCAATTGGCTTCTTCGCATCTTTTAAATATTCCTATATGTAAAAAAAGATATTATACAACGAAAATGACAGCAATGATTAATTACTACCATCCTTGAGAGGTTATCTCAATTGAAAAATATTGATCACTTAATAAATTGCATTCTTGATTGATTACATACAAAGGATAGCAGTACCTAAAGCTATAGCCTCCCTACACTCTTCCTCCTCTCCTCCAGGCCACTCCTAACACAAGTATGCTGGAATTAATGATTGCAATTTATTGAATACTTCAAAACCATTCAGTATTCCTCCCCCCCCCCCCCCCCCCCCCCACCAGATACAAATATAGTAGGTAATGAAAGATATTAGTTCCCATCCCTGCACCTTCCACCGCAAAATGAAACATGCTTGTAAACTGAAATGATTAGAAATTCTGTATGATATTATTTAAACTATGGTAGAAGCAACTGTTATAATTATACTGAAGCCAGTTTCACTACTACCCACTCTAGCAATAAACTACAAAACATATCAATTGGCGAAGTAGTATAATAATACATGTCAACATTGAATAATAGCTTACTTTAATCTAAGCTAACATTCAGTCTCTTTAAATAAATGTTGCTTTTCGTTTTAACGCCGCCCACAGCAACAGACACTATTTGTGTCCTTACATAAACTCTGCTGTGTTTGTTAAACCAAATTACTCCTCGAACCATCCGTAGAGTGGGTATAAGGTTACATATAATGCAACACCAAGAATTCGCATGATGTTGTGTGTGACACACTGTCTGCTAGTCTGTCTGATATAGTCATTACTTAAAATGGATTAATTATTAGGTACAATGAGTACTACATTAGACCATTTACAATGTGACATTGCCTGGATGTTATATTTGATGGTGAAATAGAATCCTAGTCTATTGAAACATTGAATTCAACGTCATAGGTCAAATTGCTCAATGCAATTTACGCTAAAACTCAGCTAATGTAACATAGTTAAACTGCCTTTGAGAGAGAGATACAACTAAACTCACCCTAATACGTTCTTCTCTGGTATCAGGTTCGAACTGTAACACATCGTCAATATCCAGTAATGGATAATCACCGTCATCTTCGTCCTAAAACACGATAATAAACAAACATTTTCAATACTAGAAGCTTTCCTTGATGGAATCCATAAAGTGTAATGATGTTAATGAAGTTAAAAGTAAATCAAATTAGTAGTTTAACTATCATTTGATGGCATAAGGACCGCTCAGGAAATATCACACGAGAAACACAACTAATGGATTATAGACATGACACGAACACAACAACTAACCAATCAGCAACATAAATTATACGGTGTTACTACCGTACATATACTACTGCCAATATTGGCTTTGTATTTTATCATGTACTATAGCAAACAATAATATCATTAGTATGCTATTACGACAGCAAAATACCGTAACTGAGGTATATCTGATAAGAAGGAAAAAAAAAACTCAACAAAGATTCCACTAAACCCAAAATGAAACACACTGAAGCTACATAAGCATTACATATTACGCAGTAGCTACAGATCCACTACATGTATAAAGGTATATAGGGTATATAGTGGTTGTTGTTATCATTAATGGTTTGATGAGTATACTATAAGGTACAATGAAAATAACGAAACGCATAATTATGAAGTGATATAAACAATCAATAATTGAGGACAGTCACTGCTATTGGATATCTCAAACAGCTATGGAGACTGTATTACACCAGTAACTAATGCAATATATCAAGTGCAAATATGCACGTTGCAAAAGTATATACAAGTTTGGATAATAATGACAATAAGCTACCTGTAGCATGAGGACTAGTGTACCATGCAAGGCTCTTTATGGCCTCCCTAATTGGCTCCCCTTTCAACCCCCTCTCCTACTTTTAATATACCTGACAGTTATACAGTATCTTCATCTGCTCTTCTATCCACTCCTCAATGTCCAGCCTTCTTTGAACCGAGTTTCGGTCGTATTTCATCGTCAGCTCGACTCTTCGAGAGGGGTTTCCGCTACTGACAGGTATGTCTTCGGAGAACGTGACCTTGGTAGGAGTAACAGGCCCTTTATCCTCTGCCATTGTCACTAAAGAAGGAAAACGTTTAGTTTACTACTAAACTATCGGGCACTCCACTTCTTGCTAAATGCCACGCCCTCGATTTAGAACCACGTGCCACACCTTTAAATTTTAAAACCACGCCTACTATTTTTAAAATGGCGGTAAGTAAATCTTTTAATTTTCTTTCATTACTTTTTATTTTCCTTTTCATTTCTCAAAGGGTGAAGGAGTTAAACTAGGACACTGGAGTTTTGATGACTCTCCAACAAAGAAAGGCAAAAAGTAATCTTTGTTTTAAATGGTTGGACTGTACAGGGACAGAGAGAGAGAATATTGCTTTCTTGAATTCCATTGTTATATTTAAAGTAGAGTGTATGTACATATGAGTGTGTGTTGTCAGGGATATAGACCTCACAGTTGCTCACCATAGAATTTCAGAAATTATATAGTCTGGGGCTCAATCCATGGGAATGATGTGGCCTAGAATATGTCACAGTTTCTAAACTGGGAGATTTTAACCAAGTTGTCAGACTGTTGTACATCAACGGACCATTTTAGTATTTAAAAATAATACTGCCATGTAGACACACCCTCTTACTGCATCAAATTATATGTTACAATTTCTAATAATTTTTTTTTATGGGCATGGCGTATTTGTGTTGATAGCTTATTGTACTGGTAGATCCTTCTATACTATATCTGTTATACTAATCTATGTTTGTAGGAAAGAAGTTAAGGATGAGCAAGAAGAGTAAGTGATCATTATATTCTTGTTGTATGGCTGCCATTATTGAAATTATTCCATATAGTGAACGATTGTTAGATCAAGAAGATAACGCAAGTAAATATCCTTTTAGAAGTTGACCTCAATTAACACTCCTTTTTTGTATAGTATTTGACGCGATCCCTGATATCTCAGCCTTGCAAGAAGAAGACCTCACTTCACAGATCGCTGCTCCACCCAGGTATGTTTGCCAATACTACTCATTAAGTCACTATGCATCACTTATTCTCTCTCTCTCTCCTTCCCCTTCCATTCTCCCCCCTCAATCTTTTTCGCTCTTTGTTTCTTCTTTATTACTAGTGCCATTGCCTCTCGAATGTCCGCCTTCATGCAGCTCAATAAGGACTTACAAAGACACGCTGGCCTCTTTACATCGGTAGGTAACATTTTAACTGCTACGTACGGTCTACTGTAGAATCTTCCTCCTGTAAATATTTTATTCCTTCCATTCCTTGTTCTTTAGGAGGATGGTATTGATCTGAGTTTATTAGCTGCCTCTCTTACACCTGAGAAAGACATCTTAGAGGTCACTCACTCACATACGCATGCCAACTGGATTGGTGTTGTTGTTAGTTACTTGTAGTGTTAACCGTAACGAAAGCGAATACACGGGAAGAGTATGAATCGTTATCGTAATGTAATGAATTGAAATTTTTTCTATTCATTACGTTATGTGAACGATTCCTATTCTTTTCGTGTATTTGCTTTCGTTACAGTTAACGCTACGTTTCGTTATGTTTGTAGTGTGAATCGACCTTTATACATGTAAATGTAATCAGTTTTAATGAGGTAATTCTCATTTTTATAATAGGATGACAATGTTTGGACTTTTGATACTTTGTTTACGGAAATGTCATCCGATATTGAATCAGTCTGGTCGAGTGCCACTGAAGAAGAGAAAAGAACTACAGTCAAGTAGACAGAGACTATATGTGTATGTATGGTACTGTGTGTGTTCAGTTAAGACACCATAATGAAACCATTTTGATCACTTATATTTGAACTTACTATAACTTTATTATTACTGTATGTATGTACGAGTTTTTAACTTAGTTGAGCCTCACATTAAACGATATATCAAGTGTTTTGGCCTTTGTAGAGAGGTTATCTTTTCTTGGGGAGGTAAAATAACATATTAGATGAATAAGTGAGCCAAAGGGTATTGCAAGAAGTCCTTTGTTGACAAAGTGTCTTATTTGTTGGAAAATTCTACTAACAGAGGTTTTACTGTAGTGAGATTCTGAATTTTCCATTAGAAAATATTTCCTGTTACATGTGTACTATATACTTGTACGTATATTACGTAGATGGGGTGCTATTTTATAATTAAACTAATAATCTGTTTTTTGTTGGACGCAACCCTATACTCGAGGTGAACCTAACTGACAAGGGGTTCAATGGTTTGCGCTAGTAGGGGAGGAATGAGTGGTTTGATGCATGAAATCCCATTTAGCACATGCAGTTCCCACCAGACACAAGACATCCACTGCACATGATAATATACATGTATACACAGTGAGTCTATTTAAAGATAGCTCAAAGTTGACTTGAAGTGTTATAAGGACTGTTTTTCTGAACCTGTCTGTTATTGTTGTTGAAGGATGCTGTATTCTAGTCGGGGTGGCCATTGTTTTTTATTGAGTTGCTGTGTTCTAGTTGGATTGTGTTTGTTTCCATTGGCCACTGCTTCTGATCTCAAGTGGCACAACATCACGAACCCGCTGGAACGAGGTGCGCTATGTAATGACTTCACTCCAGCTGGATATTTCCTGGCGACCAACCCAACCAGCGACAAATGGATCATTTTCCTTGAAGGCGGGGGAGGGTGTACCAGTGTTGAGCAATGCAACGAGAGATACATTGCTCAGGAGATCAGGAGACAATTCATCGACAGTAAAACCAACAAAATCAATATAGTTGCTGCGTGGAATGCTTACAAGCATCGACAAGACATTGTGATCTCAAAGCTCATGACTTCTTTATGGCGATACCGATCCAGTGCCGATGAATGGATAATTAAAGGAACAGATCTCCTGTCATCCGACCCCATCAGTAATCCTGCATTCCATGACTATAATCGTGTCCTCGTACCGTACTGTAGTAGTGATCTATGGCTTGGCTCCAGCACAAACTATGATCAGCTTGTATCTCGTAACACAACCCAACAGAGCCAGCGTCAGTTTGTCTACAATCCTGCTTCAGATACCAACCAGTTCACGTTTCGTGGTGTGGCCATTTTCAGGAGCGTATTATCCGATCTCGATGATTACAATGGCTTGAATAGTGCAGTGAGTGTTATATTAGCTGGCAGTAGTGCTGGAGGTATTGGTGTGCTTAACCATCTACCATGGCTGAAGAACGAACTAGGAGACAGAGTACAGATATCGGCCATTACTGATTCGGCCTGGTTTATTGATTTCAAAGGATCACTGCGGTCTCGGTTTATCGATTTTCAAGACGAGATAGTTGAGGAACAGAACGATTTGCCGTGTGGTGAAGAACTGTCTGACTGTATATTCACGGAATCCCTCCTCTCACTCCCCACATACCCTACCAATGTACCCATTATGGTCACATTTAGTACATACGATCTGTACCTCTTAGCTGCCTTCCTCAGTAATGCAACTGCGAATGAGCTTGGTATTATTAGAATCATGAGAATAGCCTCTGAATACAGCGGCTCCATGATGAATAGCCTACTCAACACTGTTAATCGTCGGCCCATGATGAGTTACTTTGTTACCTCATGTTTTCAACACGTGTACTTAGCTAACAGCGATCTCTGGGGTGCGAATGCACTGTTGGGTCAAGAAGCCATTGATGAGTCGCTTATGAACAATCAGTTCAGGTAATGAATGATTCCTTAGCCTCGTACCCAGATTCTCATTCTCATTCAGCCTGGGTATGAGGCTATGTATAAACATAATCTATAATGTTTTTTTGTATTGTTTCTAGGCACATAGTTGAGCAAGGTGTTTGGAATAGATTATCCATAACGCGTGATAATGATACCTTAGGTCCATCACTGTTAGATGCACTGTACGAATGGGTCTCTATTATCGATGGTGATTCCAATGATACTGTTAGTACTGTTCGTATCCGTGATCATTGTGAGGGACCGCGCTGCAACCCAACATGCCCTGAGCTGGTTATATTGGGCTATTTGACCCCGTATTGGGGCTCCGTGTATCAGCTGATAGTACTCTCACTGGTGTTCCTGATTACAGGTGTGAGTGTTGTAATGAAGATCTTATTGTACTTCAGGTTCTGGATGTTGAAGAAAGTACAAAAAATGGTGATAGAAGAATTTGCTGTCGACCCCTATAAGGGCTTAGAGTCAGGAGTACGTTGCCTGTAATTAATCACAGTAATTAATTTACTGATTGGCGTGTGTTACTATGATTTTACAGTAGTGGGGCGTATAATTGGCAACTGTGATTTGCTGTGTAACATAAAGTTATAAAGTAGATCTGTGTAGGCGGTGGTAATGTAGCTGATCTTTATGATTAACTAAGTGTAAAATTACCACCAAAAAAAATTTCATTTCTATTAATTTCTAACAGCTGCCAATGTGTGATGAGAAAGAAGCAATATCAGTAGCTTGTCTCCATTTAAGGTTGGTATACTAATTGTATAATATCAATTATCTAATATTTTCTTTTCGTTATTACTATTTTGAATAGGCACTCCATCACTCTGTCCAATGCAGCTCTCAAGAAGGCAGCTGCTTCTAATAACTTCGATGGCGGTCATAGGTATAAACGATTGCTTTCTGCTGCAGCCACATCGACCCTCACTACCAACCCAGAGACCTCTGCAGATTACAAACGAAGAGTGTCTGCATTACCTCAGATAACCAGGACCCGAATTAATAAACGGGACATCGAAACTGGTCAGGTCAGTGATCCTTTAGAAGAAGAGGAGGAAGCCATGGAACAGGATAGACAACATAATGCACAGGGTATGAGTGCTATGTCATCGATTAATGTATTAATATCTTTAATGACACTTCTTATTGTTATCAAATGACTATAATATAGCTATCATATAATATATGTAATCTGTTCTATTTGTTTGGATAATTGTCTAGTCTGTGATCTTGCGGCCACAATTCAGCAATTTAATGCATCGCAAGCCAAGCAAAAAGATGGATTGTCGAAACGAAAGGCAGGGATTTTACATAAAGACAGCAAAAGGCAGAAGGAAATCATTAGTGGAGTATCAGCATACTTTAATCCTGGAGAGCTGGTAGCAGTAATGGGTCCCTCTGGTACATCAGTTTATCTGTCTGTCTGTCTGTCTATCTGTCTGTGTGTTATCACTGTACATGTATATCCTTTCTTTGTTTACTTTTAAAGGTTGTGGTAAGACTACCTTCACTGACCTAATGGCCGGCCGTAGGAACGTTAAACCTCAAAAAGGCTCCATCTTCATAAACGGAACGTCTCTTCACAAAATCTACAAGTGGTACATCACAAGGACGGGCTACGTTCTACAGCTGGCCACGCCCTATTACCACTCTTTAACTGTACGTGAGAACTTGACAATGGCCGCTCAAATGAGACTCCCAGACACTGTACCTTTAGAGAAGAAACTGCGTCGCGTTGAGCAAATATTGAACGAAGTACATAAGTATGGCATCATGTGGTGAGATCATTATGCATTATGTGTGTTATGTGTGTCTATAGACGGGTTTGACTGCATTGGCTAATACTATGGTAGGTACTGATATCGGTCCGGGTTTGAGTGGCGGACAAAAGAAGAGACTGTGTATTGCACTGCAGCTGATAAACCTGCCTAGTCTTGTATTCCTTGATGAACCAACATCAGGTACACCTCTATATCTAGTACCCTTTATATCTAATGCCCCTCTATATCTAATGCCCCTCTATATCTAGTACCCTCTATATCTAGTACTTTCTGTATTTATTGCCCTCTATATCCAATACCCTCTATATCTAATGCCCTCTATATCTAGTACCCTCTATATCTAGTACCCTCTATATCTAGTACCCTCTATATTTATTGCCCTCTATATCCAATGCCCTCTATATCTAATACCCTCTATATCTAATGCCCCTTTATATCTAGTACCCTCTATATCTATAATACCTTTATATCTAATGCCCTCTATATCTAATGCCCTCTATATCTATAGTCTGTTTATACTGAGAAGTCGCATCCTGTATGATCTGGAAGCGTATTACGTCTGATCGTGACGTAAAATGCATATTTGTGGTCTAACATTGTAGAATAATGCATGCCATGTGC
>JAYJLX010060843.1:5848-29262 GCA_036873525.1 Chalinula nematifera | reverse complement strand
TGAAAGCTTTCTTGCATGGTAGTTTGCCACTGTTAAATTTGTGTACAGCGAGGGATATGTACATTTAGTACTAGTTTTATTATTATAATACATTTTAAAAAGTCCATGCAAATACGTGATGTGTGACTAGTTGTGAATCATGAACTCTTGTCATGAACTTTGGCACAATTATATATTTCAACTGGAATCCCATGGCATCCTCGGTTGTAAAATTCATCAAGAATCTGCATCAGTGCTTTGGGATTTTCATGCATGATACGTCATGATGGTAACAGTTTAATTGCATTGGCTGCATTCTGCATGATTGCATGCATGCAATCGTCAGTCGCATAATTTTGGTTGCCAGTGCATGTCACAGCTTTTTCTATTGTGTGCCAGTATAACCAGACTCATTTTTTTTTCCACCCCCGCACCAAAAACTGGTGAATGCGCTTTCACCATATAGTGTACTTGTTCCCAGCTGCATATATCCTGTGCCATTTATTATTGTGTATATTGCTCCACATTGTTCCCACGTAGGTGACATTATTCTGATCTACAAAGAGAACAAGAACGCATTTGAAAATCATTCGTCCAGAAGTTGCATGTGGAGGTTAGGCATGCAGTATTTTTTTTAATCACTGATCATGAGTTAATTACTTAGTGATGAATGTATATACAGTGTTTGATGGGCTGCCAGATTGAATTCTCAGTAATTAATTAGCCATGAATTCTATACGCATGCACGTCATGCAGTCATACACGCGTGTGCACAAAAACAAACAGATGTCTTGGACTTTAGTACAATCAGTATATATACTTTAAGTATATAATTCCTCAAAAACATTTCATTTTAAAAAATTATATGCCACACACCTTGTCTAACACCACCACTTTTGGCTTTTAATAAAGACAAAAACATGGCTGCCAGACCTTTTTGTTAAAAAGAAAGCATTCCAGATAGTAGCATATCATAAGGGACAAACTCACCATTTCGCTATAAAATAATTAAGCCGGAAGGCTGACTAATTGCGTATTGTTTTTACACTACATGTCACAGTGATATCCCCATGACATGCATGACTTGCAATTATTAAATTACGCTAGTCTAGTTAGTAATTTGTTGTTAATCAGTTACCAGTATATAAATGTTGTAATTTATCTGTAGATCTGTAAAGACCACTGAACTACGACTAGACTCTTGCCAGTTGCAGAAGCTATAGTTTAGCTACAAGACTGAATGCATGATGGATTCGTATAATAAGTTGCAAATGGAATTCCAACAAGGTACATATAAATCTGATGCTGCTAACGCGGCATTGAATGGATGGGACAGAAATGAATTGAAAATGCATGCTAATAATAGTCATTATAGGTGTAATATTCTCTATCTGTCCTATTACAAAAAATGGTATGATGTATCAATTAGACTAGTAAAAGAGTTTGGGTTAGATCCAAATGTACAGGATAAAGATGGTAACACAATACTACACTTGGCTTGTCGGTCTGGTAATGAAGATTTTGTACTTGAGCTTATTTCATCAGATAAATGTAATCTTCTCCTACCCAATAAAGATGGGGATACACTACTACACTGTGCTTGTAAGGGTAAAAGTATAGAATTAGTTGCAAAGCTTATTTTATCATATAAATGCGATCCCTTCACATGCAATAATAATGGTTATACACCACTTTACTGGGCTATAGCAGGAAAGAACACGGCAATGGTTAGATTGCTTATTAATAAATGTGGGTGTGGCTTGTTATTAAAAGCTAACGTAACCATGAGTGACAGTATTATGACTACAGCATGGGAATACTGGAGTAAGAACATTATTAAGTGTTTAATTAATGGTGGGTGTGGTTTGTATATTTTGTCTGGTCGTACTACAATACTACACCACTGTATCAGTGAGGGATATGACAATAGGTTGCGATTTATATTGGATAATTGTCAGTGTGACTTTAACATTAGAGATAAGAATGGAAACACAATATTACACACTTGTAGTTATTTCGCTAGTTCAGACTTGCTATACTATCTTGTCAGCAACCAGTACTGGTACCATAACTGCTGTAAACCAGATATTGAGAATAATGAAGGAGAAACTCCATTACACATAATCTGTTCCTCTTTAGTAAAACAAGGCTATAGTGATGCCAGGTATAGGACACTGTTTTACTTATTAATATATGTAAAAGCTTCTCCTAATATTAATTTCAATAATAGTGATAATTCTATTTTATCTGTCATATTGAAAGCCATTTCTCATGGTAACCGTGATCTTTCACTCTTATGTTACCTCCGTGATCGTGGGTATGTACAGGATCAATGCGGTGACACAATACTACACAAGTTTGCTTTAATGGGTGACTCAGACGCATTTAAATATCTTGTTACCAACCATATCTGTAAACCAGATATTAAGAATAATAAAGGAGAGACTCCATTACACATAATCTGTTCCTCTTTAGTAAAACAAGGCTATAGTGATGACAGGTATAAGATATTGTTTTACTTATTAATGGATGTGAAAGTTTCTCCTGATATTAATTTCAATAATAGTGATAATTCTATTTTATCTGTCATATTGAAAGCCATTTCTCATGGTAACCGTGATCTTTCACTCTTATGTTACCTCCGTGATCGTGGGTATGTACAGGATCAATGCGGTGACACAATACTACACAAGTTTGCTTTAATGGGTGACTCAGACGCATTTAAATATCTTGTTACCAACCATATCTGTAAACCAGATATTAAGAATAATAAAGGAGAGACTCCACTACACATAATCTGTTCCTCTTTAGTAAAACAAAGTAGTGATGACAGGTGCTGTAAGATATTGTTTTACTTATTAATGAATGTAAAAGTTTCTCCTCATATTAAATTCAAGGACAGTAATATTTCTGTTTTATCTGTTGTATGTAATGCCATTACTAATGGTAAACATGATCCTTCAGTTTTACGTTACCTCATTATTGATTGTCAGTATGTACAGGATCAATGTGGTGACACAGCACTACACAAGTTTGCTTCAATGGCTGACTCACGCGCATTTAAATATCTTGTTACCAACGGTATCTGTACGAAACCAGATATTAAGAATAATAAAGGAGAGACTCCATTACATATGATCTGTTCCTCTTTAGTAAAACAAGGCTATAGTGATGACAGGTGTGAGATGCTGTTTTATTTATTAATGGATGTGAAAGTTTCTCCTCATATTAAATTCAATGACAGTAACATTTCTGTTTTATCTGTCGTATGTAAAGCCATTACTAATCGCCACCTTGATCCTTCAATCTTACGTTATCTCATTATTTATTGTGGGTGTGTCCCTAGTAAAAATGACTGTAATCTCATTTTGTGTGAGATCAATTTTGATAAATTTAAAAATATTGAAATCCTATATGAATTGGTGATATCACAAAAAGTAGATCCTTACGAAACCCTTAAATATGGTCGAAGAGTTTGCATATTGTGCCGCCTCAGATTGGCAAATAGCCGTCATGGTAATAAGCCTAAGGATTACTTGAATAAGCTTATACATTGTATTCAAGTCAAGAGTGATATGGATCAGTTGAAGTACAATATATTTGCTATGCTTTTTAATTATTGCTTTAGAAATGTAAAATGTGAGTGCCATCTTGAGTTGATTAAACATGTAAAGGAATTCTATTGCCATACAAACAGCCTATCAGAGTTACATAATATAACTCTAGCATTCGGTTTTTCAAAAGTTGACCAAACTAGTGATGATCAATTAGTAGATGCTATTACTCTTTGTGAAATGATTAGAAATGCAGATAAGTCTGTTTATACAGTATGTTTTCAAAATCCTTTGCATTCAGCTAGAATTATTTGTTGCCTTAGGCCCTATTCTTCAAGCATCTATTCCTTATTCTATGATTTAATTAATTATAGTGAGCTTGATTTAATGAGTAAAGCTGATATGTTTGGTAATACATTATTACATTTAGCATGCCTTTTTTATCATGGAGATTCAACTCTAATTGAATACTTGCTTGCAACTGGTAAAACTGATCCACTGTGTGTTAATGATCACCAACAAACACCTCTAACACTACTGGATTTCAGTAGTAAAGTCATAAAAAATAAATTAAACATTCAAGAATTGGTTGCTAAGTTTGGTGAAACAAAAGTTTCGCATCCAATTGAATCCTATGTTAATATCATTATTCTTGGTAATCCAGGAGTTGGTAAAAGTACTCTTGTTAAAGTAATCAATGACAGACATGATGTTGTTTTTCGGCAATTTAGATCAGTAGCTAGAGTTGAACTACGTACTGCTGGAATAGTTCCTCATGTTCTCAATGACAAAGAATTGGGTAGAATAATTGTACATGATTTAGCAGGTCAGGTAGAGTATTATTCCAGTCATACAGCAGTTCTTAGTAATCTGTTACAAGCATCAGCAGCTGTTTTTGTTATTGTTGTTAGTTTAGCTGATGAGAGGTCAATAGAGTCATTAAAGTTTTGGTTAAGTGTAGTTGAGAATGCCAGCTCAAAAGCCTCTAAACAGTATCACTTGTTTGTTGTAGTAAGTCACTATGATACAGATGTGACTAATAAAAAAGCCAATTTAAAAGTTTTGAAAAATATTTTATTAGAATTTGACTGTTTAGACATAATTTGCCATACCAATATTTTCCGTCTTGATTGTCGTAAACTGGGTGGAGGGCAACTTGATTCATTAATGTCCTCATTGTCTGATGCTTGCGAGTCTGTTCGTAGTGACAATGTTAGAGAAATGAGCCTTTATTGTCACATACTGTATGATTTCTTAAAGTCACGTGGTATAATTGTCTATTCGTTGGCTGAGTTAGTACATGAAATAAAAAATAAAACTGATTGTTTTCTACCTACTGAATCTAGCCAATTGTTAAGTATCATTCGATCACTGAGTTCCACTGGATTGATAATGCGTTTGGGGGAAATAGACAATCCAGTGGACAAAGTGTGGATCATTGCTGATAAATCTGTTTTACTTCAAAATTTAAATGGAGTTTTGTTTGCTCCTGAATACTTCAAAGAGCATGTTCATGAACTTGTTAGTAAAACAGGTATTGTTAGATTATCAGATTTGTCTAGTCACTACAACCTTGCCAAATTCAACTATGATCCAGATGTGATAGTGCGGTTTTTGGAATTCATGGAGCTCTCTCACGAGATCAGTAAAGAATTTATCCTCTCCTCAAATTTAGCTCCTTCTTCAAAAAGTGTGATGAATGAACGTTACCTCTTCATTCCTGCTCTAATAGAAAATTCGGATAGACCTGATAATACAGACCAGTTCCAGTTCGGCTGGTGTCTACAGTGTTCTGATGTTCAAAGTTTCTTCCTGTCTCTGTTCATTCACCTCATTATCCTTCATTTATTGAAATATACAGAGACCAAGTCACCTGACAATCCTATTGACAAGCAATGTCATATATGGAATAACGGCATCTACTGGGAGACAACAACTGGTGTTTCTGTACTAGTTGAGCTTTTCGGCAAGCATAAGAGTGTATTGCTGCTGATGTCCTTCGAAGAAGGATGTTATGAAGAAATGACAGTGCTTCGTAAAACAGTCATTAGTGACATTCTTTCATGTAAACGTCAGGTGCTGTTAAAGACACCAGTTGAAGAATTCATTATCAATATCACTGACTTACAATATCCTCAATCATTCAACAAAATTCCCAATGCTCTTTTATATAGTATAAATCAGTTTCGTAGATGTTTTGATAGTGGTCACAAATTTGTCCTATCTGCTGTAAATGGTAAAAAAAGAATTAATGACCTTTTAAAAGGAACTGATACTAAGGAACAGTGTGAGTCTGTGTTGGCTGGGCGAAATCCCGAGGTATATCACTAAATTTATCACATGCATGATCGTTTTCATGTTTTTGCATGCTTTATTTTAGAATTTAGAGGAACCATGTCCTATTGAAGATAGCGACGGTGATATTGAAATCAGTGAATCTCAAAAATCATCACGTAAGTTCTTACATGCCGGTACATCCATTATTATGGTAGTTCATGCATTATTGATTTTCGCAATAGGTTTAAGTTGTTCCAGTATCTTCAATCTCTTACGAACTAAAACAGCAAAGTGGGATGACATAGGGCGTGAACTGGGGGTGGAGTTTAATGATCGTGAAATCCTCCGAAGAGATATCACTCTGATTGACAATAGTCGTTTGGAGAGTGTGATAAACATATGGTTGAAGTTAAGTCCGTCATGGGACCAATTAATCACTGCACTGAGGAATTTAGAGTATAATGATGTTATCCACTCCATTACAAAGGATCAAGGTAAATTAATAATGGCTATATAAACAGGGGTGGTGGCTGCATGATAGCCGGATGTCATGCAGTGCATGCGGGGCCAAAAATTAGCATGGCACGCAAAAAACATGTCAAATTAAAATTGCAAATTTGATATTCAAAATGGGCGGGGCACAATCATAACTCCAGGACATGGGGCGATGGCACATTGCATGCATCTAGCTGAAAACAAATTCTTTATCGTTGTCAACGTTAATTGAAATTTGGACTTTATTGTTTCTGGTGCATATTAACACAGGTCTGTCTAGGTCTGGTCTGTACATGCATCCATGCCTGCCTGCATGCAGTCAGTGGTTCATAAAGTGGTGCATGACCATATAGTTCGCACTTATAATTATGATACTGCTGCATGGGCTAAAATTTTTGTTTATAATTATCTTAGTATACTGCAATGTATTATGTGTTCACGTATATAATGGGTGCATGCCTGTAATAATCCCCACTCTACAGATACAACTGTATGCAGTATTCTGTTGAAGTACAAACCTCGACTCCTCGGAATAATAGCTGACCCTAATAAGCTAGCAGTTGAATTAGTAGGAAAAGGCCTATTATCACCAGATACTCAAGATCGTGTGAGAGCCTCTCACACTCGATTTGATAAAGCCACCATGATTATCGATGAGATCGTGAGATATTTTAAGCAACATGAGAATGATTGTGAAGCGTTTTTATTGTTTTGTCAAGCACTCAAAGACAGTGGTCAATCAGGGTTAGCCGATGAATTGGTTGAGGAAATCAAACCATACAGAGTCAAGTTCTTAGCTTGACTAATTAAACTCTATAAGTAGATCTGATAAACATTTCTTATGTATCATTTTAGTTATTATTATTTACATGTATGCATGTATACAACTTCCATACATGCACATTGCACTATAGCTCATGCATATAATCTCTTATAAACACATAGTAATTATATTTTATTATATTTATAAGTTTTCATTATAATTTTTCCTTTGGCTTTTTCGATTATACTTTTTTATGCGCCATCTAAAAAACAATCTTGTTTAATATGTCATTATTATCATGTATTTTGTTTATATTTATATCATAGTGCTATATATTGTCATGTAAATATATAGGTCATTGTTTACCAGCTGTCCCTCAATTTCATATACTCCCGGGCCTTTTGTAGCATTTATACCATTTATCTCAAACTGAATCCTTTATATATTATAATGCCAGTTAAAGGTCATTGTTTACATTGCCCCGGCCCAGGCTTTATATTCACCTTTCTTTTCACGGTATCATTATATATGAGCCAATTATTTTTCTTATATACAGTACATGTATTATTATGCTTATAGCCATATATCTGACAATATGCATCCTTTATTTTCAGTGTTTCACATCATGACTTTCATTTAGAGGCTATAACATCCACGGCATTGACCTAATATACATGTATATACTGATTTGATTATTGATTTCCTTAATTTCTGTTAATATACTTTTTATTGATCATCATTATTCATTATTTTTTTATTTTTTTTATATCATCTTCAATTTATCTTTGATTTATATTATGATCTCAGTGTTCATGACAATTAACTGAGCTTGAGAAGAACACTTGTATACTGATAAAGTATGTTCAATCATTGTGCATATTAATCCATATTAATTAATCTCATTACCATGCATATAGTTTAATGTGGATCAGTATATGCCACAAGGTAACTGACCTCACTTCATATGGTCAAGATCGTCTCAGGATGAGGTAGTCGGGGATCGACTGAATAAGGTATATACTAGTGGACCATTAAGTTTACATGTGTTTTATGGTTAACGTTTACTTATATTTATGCTCATCTATTTCCATGCACAGCATCATTGGACGCTGTTTAATTTTAAGTTCAGTGGATCATCGTTCATTGTATTAAATGGAATCACTCAGTTTAATTCAATACGGCATCAATAAGGTATAATATGCAGTGCATATGAGTGCATGGGGATATAAGCCAATATGACATTGTTATACTCTTCAGGTTGTTTACAACTTCATGTCATTGTCTATAGTTTGACAAGTTTCAGAGTAAGCTAGGGGCACCGGCTTAAAAAGACTGTGAAAACTATTTATAGTGACAGTGCATGGATCATTATTCTCAGTCAAACACAATCACTTCAGTCCATTTATCAAGGTATAATAATGGCCAATTAATTTACATTGTGTGTTATATGTGCTATTGTATATTGTATAATTATAATTATGAAGTTATTTCTGTACCACTAAAAACTTGATAGTTAACTCAGTTTAATCATGTAATCCGATACCTTTAATGAGGGGTCGTCACTTATTGATATACAACTCAGTGCTCCGCTAGTGTATACATTGTATACGTATATAGATCTATATACCTCAACTCCAGTTGGAATAAATTAGTTACCCGCCTTCTGCTGACAATGTGTGCTATAAAAACTTTGAATTAATATTCCTAATGATACCACAACATTATGCAATATTGTGTTACAGTATAGCTCCGGCTTGGATTCAGGGAAATATAGTTCGTTACGACAATACCAGTATGCACAGGAGTATTGATGTAACACTGATATATACTGCCGGTGATCATGTGATGTGGGTAAAGTTTTGTTTAATAATTGGAAAAAGTTTTGTCATTGAAACTGTCAAGCTCAGCATGCACAGTTTCACACACACACACAATCCTCATTATTGTGCATAATCATAATAATTATGTTATACCACAATGTATAAGCTGTTCCTTAGTTTTTTTTTGTATTCTATAGTCATTATATTAAATATCTTTTATAATTTTTTTTTGTGAGTGATCTATAGTCTAATTGTATGTTCTTTTTTGGTAATATATTAATTAAATTTTTTAGATCTGTCAGTAATCGTGCAGAATTATTATAATTATGTATAATTATGTAAACTTTTTTTTCGCAACTCATTTTTTATAATAGTGCTAGCTGTATTTGAGTTTTTTCTCCTATCTCCTATACCAGCATGATGGGCGTGGTGAGGGTTTGCACATAATAGTAAAATAAGCAGATATAATATGTCGTAGCAACAGTGCATGCCCAGTCCCTACTGCACGCATAACAATTATGCTTTTAAAAAATTAAAAAAAAAACTTGATTCATCAGTAAACAATGACTATGGCTCAAACACGTAAATTACTGAATTAATAATATTGAATTAAATTCAACTAGTTACACCTATAATAAGTATAATAATTATGAAGTAAAATCAAACTCATGCATCACGTCTTAGCTGTAAACATTTGGCAAACCGCCACCATCTTGTTCTTTGGCAAAATTAATGAATATCTATAACAGGAGTAATTAGCTATAATAACTATACTGGCATTATAAAATAATATAATAATTACCTGATCTAATGTAGTTTGGCTGATGCTATAGTCCTCTATTCCAAGTCTCTCCTTGTTCTCCTCAATCTTACGAAACATAGACGACCAGGTGACACCCTCAGTGGGGATCTGATATGTAATGGTGTTCTGTGTTGAGTATAGGGAAGGGAATTTAAAGTCAGAAACACAGCAATAATGCAGTACACAGAATGTGTTTATACCTGATGCTCTTCTTCAATATGAGAGTCGGGAAACTCACGGGTTACAAATTCTTTAATGGCGTACATGAAAGGAGAGGCTGTAGTCAATAGTTGTTGTTGATGAGGGGCGGGCATGGGACCACCTCCTGTCATTACTTGTTGCGGCTGGTAATAAGGGGAACCAGCAGGGGGCAACTGTTGTTGATAAGGTCGGCCAGGGGGCAACTGTTGCTGCTGAGGGGGGCCAAGGAGCAATTGCTGCTGAGGGGGGCCCGGGGACAACTGTTGCCGAGGGGGATCAGGGGGGATTTGTTGCTGCTGAGGGGGGCCGGGGGGCATGACAGCTACTTTCGTTGGTAGTTGTTGTTGAGTGGGTGGTGTTTGTCCTTCCTCTATTGAAAATAATACAGATAGCAAAGGTACATGTATATGGTAGAATAAGAATTAATACTAATCATTTCTGTACATGTACATCCATTCATGTATGTAGATTCGAAACACATATTTCTCGAATAAACATTGACTTTTCCTCTCTACACATGTACATGTAAACATATCATGATGTACATGTATATACATACGTGTACATGTACATGCCCTAATATGGCCTGTATAATAATTATGTTACAGATGTGGTCTAACTGACTCACCCAATGGGCGTGGCTGTTGGTGAGTTGGTTGATTTTGAGACACTTTCAACTGCATTTGGTATCCTCGGCCAAATCTACATAATATGAATGCATTGTATTTATAATCTATAGCATCATATTCATTATAACAATGATAAATAGCTTACTTGCTCTTCAAGTGTTGAGTACTTCCCAGACACTTGAACTTGCCATTAACCATAATGGCTAGTCTGGAACACAGGGCTTCACACTCTTCCATACTATGGTATACAAGAATACAAAAAGAAACGAATAAACTCAATTACACACATATTGTATACTAATGTAGAAGTGGGTGTTGTGTTACTATGGTAACATCTTTAAAGACATGCACACTAGTGTGGGTGTGGCAGTACACTGACTGACCTGTGTGATGTAATGATGACGCTCCGCCCCTCGGCAACGATATTAATGAGGGCATCCCATAGGAATCGTCTGGTGACGGGATCCATTCCTGTGGTTGGTTCATCCAGGAATATTATCGGAGGATTACCAATGAGAGCAATGGCTGTACTCAACTTACGCTTGTTACCACCACTACAAATAAATAACAAAAGATGGTCCCACATACAGTTAAAGCAGTCAAGAGTACATGTACATATGCATGACATACACTTTAGTGTACATAGATAGATGCTTATACAAAGGGTGTGGTTGGTCTGTGTATAAAAGGTATACCCACTGTACTGTATGTATTGTGCCCTTTATTATAGGGACATAGTAGGCTGCGTATAATGAAGAGGGTACATGAGGTTATAGGAGGGAGGAGGCTTCACTACATACACTATATGTATAGTACACTATATATAGGCTACTACAGGCCAGTCATTACTATACATACTATAATCAGGCTCTATTAGTACATACCTGTAGTTGCCACATCGTTTGTCTGCATGTTTCTTCAAGTCAAGTCTATCAATCTCAAACTGCACAGCAGCCTTGATACTGCGTTCAGGAACACCCCTCAACCGAGCAAACATCGTCAGTAATTCCCTTCCAGTCAGTAATTCTATGATAGCATCAAACTGAGGGCAGTAACCAATCTGCTGTTGCACCTCATGAAGCTGGGTACTGGGGTATGGAAAATAAACAGCACGGCTATGAGTTACAGTTTGGTCCATACATGTATATGTTACATATAGTATAACAATACCGTATATCGTATCCAGCAATGGTGGCTGTTCCACTGGTAGGGAAAACGTCTCCTGTTAGCATGTTAAAGGTTGTTGTCTTCCCGGCACCGTTCACACCGAGTAGCCCGAAGCACTCTCCAGTAGGGATGATCAGGTTGATACCATTCACGGCCGTCTTGTAGGTGTTTTTGTATGACAATGGACTGTAATACACCTGTAATGGAACAGAATCAACAAATAATATGTTATAACTATTTATGAAAATGCACATATCGTACATGCATTTGTATACTTTATAATATGTAAATGTATTAAGGTACATGTATAACTATTCATAAACATGTATGTACATGTACATGTAGATGCATGTATATGTAACATAGGGTGTAATATATGCATGTATTAGAGTACCATTTGTATATATACTTAGGTATAAAGGTACATGTACATACTTTTCGTAAATCTTTAATCAGTACAACATCATTGTCTGCTAATCGTTCTCTAGACATGACCTTCTCCCTTTCATCAGCCACATCAGAATCCTAATAATACATGAACAGTATACTGAAAGTATCCTAATAATATAACAGTACACTGAGAGTATCCTCATAATACAACAAACAGTATACTGAGAGTATCCTAATAATATAACAAAAATATACTGACAATATCCTAATAATTATACAAGTTCGAATAAAACATCCTAGTACATTTTTCCTAATATTCAAGCAATATACTGCTTAGTTTTATGTACATGTGTTATTACGTGTATGCATTATGATACTAAAATAGCAAACCTCATATGGATCTTGATTTGCTTCAAGTGCAAGAGCATTGTACTGTTCATGATCACGGGTAGCCCGCTGACCGAGGGAGAACAACTCTCTGATGAAAAATCCACGCTATATTAAATGAGAGAGGAAAAAAAGCAGAAATTTAAATAGAGTCAAACATGTTAAGTCAGTTGGAAAATCAAATTGATACTTACTCACTACAGTATTCATAGGTAATACCAATAATAACTATAAAGCTTGTTCATGTCGAGTTGAGAATTTGCTCATTAGTATTCATTGACATTTATTTATGATTTATAATGTATTAAGTATAGGAGCTGTGTGTGAGCGGTGTGTAATTAATAAACCTTAGATGAACATCTAATGAGCAAATCCTCAACTCAATGTGAATAAACAGTAAGACTGGTATACATGTACATGTATGTGTATACTGAGAAGTTGACACAGTTACGAACCTCAAGTAACAGCTACAGATATAAACTCTAGTAACAATTACAGTTACGAACCTCAAGTAACAGTGTTAGAGCAAAGAATATAAACCCCTCTGCAGCCAGATAAATGAATGTCCAGTTGATACCAGGTCTATGGAACGAGAACGTGCTGTCCAGATAGCTCAATCCATTATTCTCACAATACCTGATTAAGGAAGAAGGATGATAAAAATAATGAAAGCACTAAAGTGCTGAACCCTCGCGGTTATGCATGTATATACATTTAATCTGATACAAATGTGATTTGGCATCACACAGTTTCTTACACACCAGTTGATCTTAGTCTGTAAAGTCCAGCACACACCCACACACATGCACTTCACAGTGTAACAAAGGATACACTATAAAATCGTCTAAAAGTAAGAATTCTTCACACTTAAACAACCAATTGAACTAACTAAAAACTTACAAGCATGAAGTAAACTTGTAGAGTAGACCATCAGTTTCACTCGTGGTTTCACTAGACACACTCCTAGTCTAGGAGAAGACTCCAGTATTTTTACACTTACAAAACTCATAATCACTCAAAAATATAGCTCAGCAAAAGATAAATGAGAATTTAAGACTCACATAGGTACAGCAAGTTTCAGAAATTCTAGCAGGGCCAGTTTAGACAGCCATCCAAGCACGATCAAGCAGAGCATTCAGAGGCCATGATTGAAATTTAAGTAGATCTAGGCGTGACTAACAAATTTTTACAACATGTGCTCAAGGGGTGTGGTCTAAGAAAATGGCGACCAGCAAAACTATTGATCAATATACTCAAAGATCAATGTCTTAACCTTGGCCATGTTTTCAAAAGTCCTTTGAATCGTGGAATTATCAACATTGAGCACTTTCAATAGAGTGTCAGTGAAGTTCTACCATCAAGTATCCACGGAGATTACGCAGTAACACATACACACACAAACCGACTACTATAACCCTCCGCCCACGCTCAAGTTAATAGACAATAGAGTAAAGTACAATAGCTAGGGGACTACTTGTATAATAATAACCTACTGTTTATACTCTTCATTCCTGTTACACGTGTCCTTAGTCACTTGGTTAATGTACATATCAGCCAAACCATTACCAAGCCTATAACAGTGTACAAACAAAAGCAGACAGGGTTATACACGCATGTACAGTACAACTGAAAATATTATTTAAAAAAAAAAACTGTACCTGCTACCGTGAAAAAGGTACAATTTTTAATTTTGCAACTCAAGAACTTATCTAGAATTTTTTAAATTTCCAGACACTTGCTTTATGTAAACTACGACATTTAATATGCATGAATACATTCAAAAAAAGAGACAGTTAAGGCTAGATCACAATGATTTAGCTGAGCATTTACATACAGCATACATGTAAAAGTAAATGCACAGAATAACAATAATACATGTACATAATAACCCACCCAAATGTAGGATGAATCAAGAAGATGTAGTAGAGTATTTTGGCTGTCTTGGCAGGCACTAAAGACACAGTTAATAACAGAACCTACACACAAGAAAACATAGAGATAAGTAACTACGTATGTAGCCAGACTAGCCACTGCAGTGTGATATACATACACAAGCAGTACCATGGACAACATGAAATGGCATAGTAGACTGGTTTATTACATTCACAATATACATACATGTACATGTACACGTATGCATACTTGCATAAACAGCACTAAATGTATAAAATTTTCCAAATTTTTATCAGTACGTTTCCTTATATGTATTTGTGTGAATCGATCGTAGGAGCAAAAGAATATGCTATGGAAAAAAATGGACAGTGCTTGTGAAATTTTTAACTTACAAAGAATACAAAGTAATGGAGCATGATCAGTAACCCAAAGGCAATGAGGGAGTTGGTGAAGAGGAACGAGAACAGGTAGCTGATGGGAATGGCTGCCCAGGTACTCAAGAACTGGAGAAGGGAGGGGAAGGGAGAGGAGAAAGAGTAGGAATCACAAAGGAGGAAAAAAAAGGAATCAATAAAGCTTGCAAGGGATATTAGTAACAAAAGAAAATTTAAAACACATGCAAAAAAACATGTAGAGTATTATTGTCTTGTACAGCAGAATACTGTATACTTACAAACAGTAAGAAAATGGCGCCCAGGTTTTCATTCTTGAATCCGTCTACATTGAATGCTGTGTAGACTATAACAATGAAAATAGTTGGGACCAGAGCATTGAGGACATCGTAGAGGAAGGTCCCCAGCCAGTATGATGTGGACCCTACTCCACTCACAAACTGAATATGTTTAGCCTAAACATTGAGAATTAATGACGATAACTAATGGATGAAAATGTATGTACATGTACATGCATATGTACATGTATTACAAGAAACCTATTACTATAGGATACGTACAGCATATGTACATGCATACACGTACAATAGGGAATCGATCATATTATATATAGTACACAAAAAAATGATTTTCTCTTTTTTTTTACGGAAAGGTTGTACAGGAATATCACTGCTAGAATATACATGTACCATAACAAATCATGTAAATTCATGATGACACTGTGCAAATGGCTGTTATACACATGCAGTGATAACTGACTTACTTTGCTTTGCTTCTCTTGAATTAAAAACATAACAAAACTGGAGAACAAGAAACAAGTGCCAAACACCGAGATAAAACTGGAAACATAACCATAGATCAAAGAATTGACGGAGAAATCATCAATCTGTATGAGAAGGAATGAAACCATACATGTACCATATTATAATGATAAAAGGTGGATACATGAAGTGCGCCTTTCTGGGAGTGCAGGGTAGAGCGAGGGAAACTACATGTACATGTACAACTAAAAACCAAAAGGAATAATCAAGTGCTGGGACAATGACACAGATGGAGGAACAGATAAATCATGAATGTTCATGAGGAGAGGTTCAAACAAATTTCAGGAACAAAATGTTTGCATGCAAAAAAAAAAGTTAGTGAACTTAAAAAAAATTTAAACAGATGTTACAGTTGAAGTTGATAAATACTATAAAATTTGATAAAGTTACATCTACATGTACAAGTATAGTATTAACAACTGAATTACCGTATCCTGAGTGCGTTTGGGTAGGGGATGGTTAGTAACAGTAATAGTGTTACCACCAGTAGCGTGCTGAAGGTATAGGGAATAGTAGCTGTTGAGGACGGCTGGTGCCATGTGGTAGGGCTACAAGAACAAGCAAATCAAATTATTATGATAATCAATATTTTAATCATGCAGTTAATTTTACTAAAACTAATTGAAGCAGTCAACACTACACTAATGGAACTAAAAGTCTTTTTGTTATACTCCATAAAAAAATACAACATTACTATTTTTTATCGTTATTTAGTTGAGTGTGGTCAAATGCAAAAACAGTAGGATTTTTTTAATGCTATTTGTACATGTACGCTAACATGTATATTCTTTAAAATTGCTCATACCTGGTTGTTATACCACAGAGTGACCTTGGGCTGACTGACAGACGAATTCAGAGGCTCTGTTACTGTGCTAATGTACTGCTGATCACAACCGTCACCATAACATGAGCTGGTCGCTGAATCGATACATGACCCTACTGCCCAGTTATACTCGCTGTTCCACACAGTAGAGGAGGTACAGGATGGATTATTGGTATCAAATAACTCAGAGCATACGGACGAGGGGTCAAAATAGTTTAGTAGCTGTGCTGAAATCCTGTTGAAACGTTCTGTGTCATTTTGAGGGTAATTGTAGGAGAGAGTTGGTGCAAGGTTACTGCATATACTGGCACGAGAGTCCCCACAGGTTGAGTAGGTGAATGACTCAGGATGTATCACAATACCACCCTATGTTATAATAGTTATACACTGTATAACGGTATATCATACGTGTGTGCTGTATCTATATGTATAGTATATACATGCATGTATGTAATAGTGAAACTTCTAAGCTACGGACAACTATAAGACCACTACATGTACACGTACATTATCATAAAATTACAAGTAAACACAGTATGTACATGTATAAATGTACATACTGTTTTAATGACTATCAATCCCCTACCCATTAGTTTATACCTGATATACTCTGAAGAACGAGTTTGGGTTAGGATATCCTCCGCTGACTTGTAGCAGTTTCTCAGCCATGTATGCATTGTAGCCATCGAGTGGACCACTTGGACTAGCTCCTCCATCGGATGGCAAATCATTGAAGGATAATTGAGGGGAAACAGGGCAATTGTCATAGTTAGAGGAAGAATAGTATCGACCAGGGTTAGTGCATGATTGGGATGATGAATAGCCGGGAATGGAAGACTCAGAAATACATCTGGAGGAGCAGATGAAGGTCAATCACATATGTACATGTACATACTACACCAGCTAAACTACATGTACTGTAGCAGAATATTTTTTTACTAATGGCTAATGCATGCGCATGTACTGTACATACATGTACAGTCTGTATAACAATACTGTACATGTACATGCACATATATAGTGGTTTACTTGAAACAGTCTTGGCACGCATTCAAACCGAAGGATTCCGCATCTTTGCACTCTTGCCGATATTCCTCCTATGAAGAAGACAATTCCAATGATTATAAATATTATATGTGGGTGGGGCCTCTACTAAAGCCACACCCCCAAGGCTACATTTTCCTCAATTTTTTTAACATGCCATCTTGGATCACTTTTCTCATGCATGAATAGGGTGGCTGCCTCATAAAAGAAAGCCATTTCTCATTCTACTGCTCAAAAAGTGGCATATATTTGAAACTCATGTGATTCGAAAATTTGCATGACTTAAATTTTTCCATTATATACACTGCAATATTTAATACATGTGATAAAATTTGTTTACGAATTTTAATCTTGCCACTTGTAAGATTTGAGTTACAGCAAAGGGTTTTCCGGTATACAGATTCCAAAACTGAAACTAAATCATATTCTTAAGTAACGTACATGTACATGTACATACTTATTTACACTGGACATAACAAAAGCCAAGTACATGCATGAAACAGCTTTTAGACAGTGTATTGACCACCTACCACTTTTCGTGAGGCACAGAACTTGTCTAGTATCTGAAACTCGTAGGTGCAGCAGTCCTGTACTATGCTAAAATTGGCCACTTTCTGTTTTATCTTATTGACATCATCTGTGAAGTTCTGTAATGAGGAGATTCCAACAGCCCTGGTATCATTGGACTATAATACACAATAGAAAAAAATATAGTATAATTAAATTTATACATACATGTATATGTAACTAAAAGTACTGTCATGTAAACCTCTCCCTGTGACACATTTTTACAAAAAAAATAGACAAGATTAATGCATGTACGTGTATTAGAACAGTCCTTGTACACATACGTAACTATATACGCCATATTTCTCCACAATTTAATATATGCATATGTACTGTATATTGTCCCACCCTCCTCCCCCCTAATATAATCCCATAATTATATAAAATACCCTGAATTGGAATGGGAAGGATTGTCCCCCGAACCCAGCCTGGAAGAAGTTAATGGTTTTGGAAGGAGCTGTGTTACCCAGGGTCAGAGTGCGACTAGGGTTACCAGTATTGGACCCGGGAAGGGTCTTCAACAGAGTCAAACTGGCCGCAATGAAAAAGAGTGGAACAAACAGTTGCCAAAACAAGGAGGGCCAGAAACGTATTGCATGCAATAAATGTTTGACAAAAATGGCAAACACCTGCTGAAACCACAGCACAATACCCTTATTGGACAGGTAAGCTGGTGAGGCAATAGAACCTATACAAAAGGGAGGAAAAAGAGAGTGTATAGTGTAACACAACTACTGGACTTGCATTGCTTCACTCGCTCTCTCCCCTTTCCCTTCCATTGCATAGCCGGTATGATGAGGCTTTGCCTTTAAAGCACTAGAGTTAATTTTCAACTACCTTAAAGCCTGCATGTACTATTAGTAGTGTCTACTAACTTGAGCATTTCTTGATGCTCTGTATTTGGCAAGCTTTATTTTAACAGTTTCATGCGACCAATTTTTGATCAAAACTTGAGCATGGATTAAAAAATAAATTTAACGCCCATTAATATTAACGTTTATTGACCTATTCACTACAATCGCTAAATTTAGTAGACCCAAATAATAGAAGCTTTAAGGTACATGTATTCCTCACCATACTGTTGCTGCTGAGTGCCAGTCAACAGGTTCGCATCAACGTAGTTAGTAGCACTCTTCTTCTCTTCCTCCAGCAATGAAGCATTCTCTGCCAGAGTAACACTACGAGGGGCTGGACTACTCTTATAGCCTCCTAAACATACAATGCATACATACATGTAGCTGTAGAGAATTCAATTAAAACAATGTACGTATGCATAGTGTACACAACTATTGGACTTGCATTGCTTCTCTCTCCTGTTCTTTCCCCCCCCCTCCTTCCCTTCACTCCCTTTCTCTTCCATCTTTTAAGTTTTTATTACCAAAATTTTGACCTGGTCCAATACCCAGAGGGGAAGCCCCTCCTCTGCTAGGCGGTCGTACACTCACTGACAGGCTCTGGTCCATTTTAGCTCTCACTGACCTCACCAACCTGAAACAGACACGTACATGTAATTAAAGCTAGGGAAATTCTGTTTTCCAAATAACACTTTAATCATACATGTTTTGTGCTAAGGCTGGTTGATAATACTGTAGGCTGGGTTTTGATTACACATATAAACTAATGCAAATCGACAAAACGGGGAAAATACATTTGTTAAATAATTGTGAATAGCACGTGGTAATGGTGGGATCGCAAATGCCCACATGTAAAAAAACTACACATTGTGTTTTAACTACAAGTAGGAAAAACAAAATTATATAAACCTTACAATAAAACCTAGCCTATAGTATGATGGCTACATTTCAATTTAACCAGAAGTTTTTGTCAACAAGTCTACTGTACGTAAGCAGGCATCGGGTGGATGCTAGATGCTGAACATTAACTTTGTTAAACGATTGTATTGGTACTCACCTAGAATCCGCTGTGGCATCATCTCCCTGTCCCACTTTAATGAAAACTTCCTCCATTGTGGTTATGGACACACCGAAACTACTTATACCAAGGTCAGCTTTGTGGCCTACGATAAAATAACGTAATTAACATGAAACCAAACACAGTCCTTTCCCGGTGGCAAATACATTGTAATACCCAAGATAAATTTCACACGAGTAAAACCCTTAATATTTTATTTCATCTGTCATGTTCACTTTCTAAAATGTCGAATAAATCCGGAAACTGGCCCTTAGATTGGGTGGGCAGGATGAATGAAAGCTCCGCCCCCACATCAGTAACCTCCTTTGATCCGTTAACCTTCTCTTTGACCACACTAATAACCTTACTAGAGTCACAATCTGGTTCCTTGACTATAGTCATGTGATACCCGACACCAAATCTAATTATAGGAAAAAAAAAATTTTGAACAATACCTATTATACAAATAACAAGTATGATACAATGTATGTATAATTAATAACCTTGACTTGAGGAAGAGGGAAGACCCACTGCATCGTAGCTGACCCTCGGCCATAATGGCTATCCTGTCACCCAAAACATCTGCTTCATCCCTGGAATTCAAATGCCACATTAGAAACATTTTTTTTTCTAACAAAGGGTATATATATAGTCACAAGGCATAAGTTAAAATGTAAATACATGATGAATGAGCTCTAGCTCTTACATGAAATGTGTGGTGAGTAATATGGTTCTGTTCTCCTTGTGTTTAATGAGTAGATCCCATGTGGCCCGTCGAGCATACGGGTCCATTCCACTGGTGGGCTCGTCAAGTATCACTACATCTGATTGACCAATCAGAGCGATTCCCACACTTAGTTTCCGCTTCATCCCACCAGATAGTTTTCGGGCAAGAATATTCCTCTTATCAGCCAGCTGAAGATCATTGATCATCATGTTCACTTCTAGCATCACCCTTTTGGCTGGCATACCCTGTACAATCAATTAAAGCTACTTCATTCATATACATATAATGAGCCTTGGTTGTATCATCATCAAAGAAATTTGAACGGCCTTTCAATAAAAGGCCAAAAGCTGTTTGTGAAATGTTATTATTTGAAGATTAAACTTCAGTATATGTACAATAAAAGCCTTTGAAATACACGTAGTCTTCTGTAGTTATATGTTAAACTGGTTATACACTTTATGCAAGATGTGGCAACCTTCATGTACCTTGAGCATGCTGAAGAACATGAGATGTTCTTTAACTGTCAGTTTCTCATACAGTACATTGTGTTGCGGACAGATTCCCAGACTCCTCCGAACCAGATCCATTTCATTGAGTACACTGTATCCGTTGATATAGGCATTACCGGCAGTGGGCGTGTACAGTCCAGTTAGAATAGACATGGTGGTGGTTTTCCCTGCTCCATTGTGTCCCAGGAGTGCCGTAACCTGACCTTTATACATGTTCAGACTCAAATTATCCACAGCCGTCACTGCTTGGGAAAACTGGAGATTTAAAAAAATCAAATAATTAATTGAATCAAATTTTAAGAACATCCTCCTTTTTTTCCAAAATTAAATAACCCTAATTAACTAACCAGTCCTCCGAATCTCTTGCTTAGATTTTTAATGGATATACCAATATCCATGTCAGTGGGGTCAGGCTCATGAGCTGTATCATCATATACTGGGTTAGCTATCTCATGGATACCCTCGGGCTATATACAGACACAAACAGAACATAAATAAGTTTATCATAACGATTAATCATGACACAATAAGCAAGGAGGTCTATCTTCGTCAGTACAGAACAAAAGATCCCTTTAACAAAACATATACACTGTAAAACACGTCAAGCAATGTGTATCATTGTGCAACTGCAAATTCTTAATTGTATTATCAACACTAAGAAGTTAACCTACATGTACATGTAAAGGTAAAACTAGATGATTGCATTTGCATTACTGAGGCGAGCCTGTTGCGATTCGCATCATGTTCGTCAGTATGCCAGTCAATTAAGTAATCGTACTCATCATTGAAGAAATGTAATCATGTTGAGTGTTTTATGTCGGATGATAGCTACTGTGCTATTTCTGACTACTCGACTGGAACCTCATACTGATATATCGAATAATATACTCGGAGCCATGTTATAACAATTACATAGTGCGCATGACAGTGACCTTTTTGACATTTTTCAAAAGACATACAGTATTACAGAAATACGTATCAAAGCAAGCAAGTTTTTTCGATTTCAATGAGTTAGTACATGCATAGTTAGTTAATACTGTTAGTTTATAATTTTGAATTAGCTTACTTTCAGTTTCCTAGTGGTGATACTCCCAAACCAAAATGATGGCACAAATGGGAAATAAAATGGTCTGGGTGTCCCGTATTTACCGGGCTTGACAGCGTCAATGTACCTGTATAAAACATTCAATCATAAGCATAACATGCAGAATACACTATACATGTACCGTATGTACATGCATTATAGTCCTAATCATAATGTACATACATATATACACCTTGTATAATTAACAAACAAAGAGACATGTAGAATACACTACAGTATGTATGTATGTCTGTAGTGTAGTCCTACATATAGTACATGTATATACAGTACTCTAATAAAATACTTGTATGACCACATGCATGTATATCTGTACATTAACATGCTAAAAAAACCTCTGTGCATGTACTGTAAATATATGCAAGTATGTATAATTATATCTAAATTATAGTCAATGCTTTAACTGTACCAGTAGAGTGACATATAGAATACAGTGTCCACTAGCAACATTAGCCATAGATACCCCATATTGAGGTCATCACTGACTGATATAGGCGAGGCAAGATTCGAGAACTGTAGACCATCCTCCTGTATCTCCAGCGTGGAGAGTACCTGGACAACATACCCAAGACATATATTAGAGACCAGACTACACCCCATCTTACCACCACTGTGTGGAAGGGAGAAGAAGAAAGGTACAAAGTGGGAGATTAAAGAGAAAAAAAAAGGCAATGAAAGTAAAAAGAATAGAGTATGCAGTTTTAAAAACTAATGACATGCACTGAGTTTAATGCACAAATTTTGCACTAAATTGTGCATTAATTTGAAATAATGATAAACTCATTATACGATCTTATGCATACATATACGTACAGTCGTACACTGTACATTGTACTGTACTTACAACGAGAGTGAATGAAGTTGAGGAAAGAATGAGGGAATGAAGGTCACAAACCACCCAATGAAACCAGCAAACATGCCCAACCAAGGTGAGGTGAACCAAACGCTATAAGGAGAGAGGGAACTGAGATGTGCAGTAAAACTACGTGTATCTCCATAATTAAAATGGCCATTTTAAAGCTGAATCTCAGATAAGGTGCTCAAGAAGAATTCGTATCAAAAGGAACACAATTCTTTTAGCAAGACACACATGTCCAGTATATACACTGCCAGGGTTTCATAGAGAGGGGGGGGGGTGGCACTGGGATTTCCCCCCCCCCC